>MBAC02005546.1:0-12549 GCA_001712635.2 Nothophytophthora sp. Chile5
ATGCTGTACAACCCATTCCTGCGTGTGCACAACGAGACGATCCGCAGCGCTGTGGGCGGCACAGACCCTGTCAGCGTGCTCGAGAACCTCCGCAGTCGTAAAGACTCCTTCGAGTAAGAGAGAGCTGCGTGAGGAAAGAACGGGTTCCTGTGTCTGGACAGAGAGCGATCACATAAACTCGCTCCTCCTGATCTCAAATCGATACTGACATGCACAGCTACACATTGCTAGCAACGCGGGGGTGGTTACTTTACCAGATTTACCTCGAGCTTGCTTTGTTAGATGGCAGGAGTCCCTTTGCCGTGTCGTTGACAATGTTGGCGCCTCATGCTACTTCTTACTTTTGCCGCCGAGCCCAGGGCACGTCGGGAGCAGCTTAGAGCTTGAGCACCGCGCGAGCACGGTGACGTAGCGGGTGTGGTTTGCCGAGGCAGACGGCGCAGATGTCGCTGAACTCCTGGTAGGAGGCACGCATCTCCTGTTGCAGCGCGTCGCGGTCCAGATGTGTAGGCAACGGTGTGGACGGGTGCATCAGCATGCGACGCAGCGCTTCAGCATAGTCGAAGTGGGCGAGTCCAAGCGGCAGGTGGTTGCGCCAGGACACGAGCTTCAGCGCCTTCAGCAATTGCTGGCGCAGCTCGTAGGCAGCTACGACGTTGCCCAGCTTGATGCGAGCGTCGGAGAGCACGCGGGTCACCGCAATGGCCACGCCATGGCTGCGATGGAAAGGCAGCAGCAACCCGCGCACTTCGATGCCCTTGTTAAGCCCCGCAAGCTGGGTCACGACGCTGTCGTATTGGAACTGGTCGAGGCTTCGCTTGGCCTTAGCCAGTGTAGTTCTTGCTGTGAGAACCGCCGCGGCCACGTCGCCCACCCGGAAGTCTAGTTGGCAGTTCGGACACACTAGCTTGTCCTCCACTTGAGCAAGCAAACACTCGCCTATTTCCTTATCGCCCTCCGTCTTCTTCTTGGAGCACTCGGGGCAGCGGAAACCCTCCAAGAACCTGTCCACGGACTCAGCGAGTGCAATCGCACACCGTTCACACTCGCAATCGAAGTGTTTGGTCTCGCGCAGCTCCTTGTGACGCTCACCGCGCTCCTTGTCGATGTCAATGTAGCTCAGTGTGATCTCTTCACCTTCTTCCAGATCGCGCAGCGCTCGCACTTCCATGATTCCGTCGCCTCCGTTCGACCACGTGCAATTGGGCTGACAGCTGTGGTTGATGAGGCCGCAGATCGGGAACAACCCGACCGCAGCCACTAGGTGCTTCTCGTCCAATGCATCCAGCGAGTACGCATTCTCGTTAATCTGCGCAGCGATCACGAGGATCTCCTCCACCGACAGCTGGCACTCGTGGGGTAGATCCTTCAGGATCCTGGCGGCTCCAGCCCGAACGTGGTCCGCCCACAAGCCTCCCTGAGCATCCAATGCATGCACAAGGTCGCGCACATTGCCGTAGCTAGCCGAAACCACACCATCCGCATCAGCATGCAGCTTCCCGTCCGCTGCATCCAGCGATCGCGCCGCCAGAATGCGAATCAGCAGACGCAGCAGGTTCACATTCACGCTCGTCTTGGCTGCCGCGAGGTCCACGTCTTCCAGCACCTCGCACTCTTTCTCGTGCACGTCCTGCAGTGCGTCGCGGCACGCCTCACTGCAGAAGAACACCTTGGAGCAGTCATCGCAGCATAAATCGGCATCGGCGGCGCGAAGACACACGGCGCATAGCACCGCCTTATTCGCCGCGAGCACCACGTTGGCATACGCGCGCTCGCGCAGCACGCTCTGGCCCGTCGCCACGGCGCGCGAGGTGCGCAATAGCCGGCCACGGGCCTCGTTGTGGTCCACGCGCCAAAGGAAGGCGCTCGAAGCTGCAGCCATTCCACTCGGTCTGGTCTGGCAGGCACAAAAATGAATGGCTCACTTTGCGCGAATGATGATGGCAGGCGAAGGATTAGTCCCTGGCTTCAAGAACGTGCAACTAGATATCGCCTTTCGGAGGGTTGCAACTTCAAGACCTGCTGATCGCGGTTTTGCCCAGAGTGCTTTTCCCTCATTCGGCAACATTGCCTCTCACGTCACTATTAGAAGGGGCTGTACAATTCGGACAAGATTATTGAAGTGTTCCTTGTCTTCAAATGCTGTTAAACACAGGTTGAACCGCATCATGGAGGGTATGGCGAGCGTACTTGGTCCGCAAGAACTATACGTCCACATCAAAACCCAAGGAAAACCCCCGCAAAGAAGACACAGAAAACCCGTCAAGTTAACCCGGCGAATCATGCTCAAGAGGCTCTCGGAGCGCTTCCCCGCGGCGGCTACGCGGCTGGAGGCGTACACTGGCAGTGCCTCCCACGGCACGGAGGACGCGCCACCGTCTGCTGCTGCTGATGCCGCGGCGTCACCGTCTCCGGCGCAAGAGCAGCGGGACGACAACCCCAGCAGTCCCACGTTGTTCGGAGAAGAGCCTCCCACTAGCGAGGAGCATCAGACGGCGTCTCTGAAGGCGGCGCTGGCCGAGCGCTTCAACTCGGAGTCCATGTCGGCTGCGGCCACCAGCATGATGGGCTTCATGAAGAAGGCGCAGACCGTGGCGTCTTCCGCGGCCCGCGAAGGCGCCGTGAAGGCCACCGTCTGGAAGAACCGCGCGCTGGACGCCGCCGACATGGACGCGCTGCAGCGCCGCCTGAGCTACGCGCTGGACCGCTCCACGGGCGAAGTGAACCTGGATCTGCTGAACTTCTCGTACATCACGGAGAACATCGTGGCCATGGGCTTCCCCAACATGAACTTGGGCACGAACCGCACGCTGCTCAAGGACAACCCCATCGATCTGGTGGCCATGTACTTGAACGAGAAGCACGGCGGCCACTACATGATCTGGAACCTGAGTGAAGAGGCCTACGACTACGCCTACTTCGACAACCAAGTGCTGGAGTTCAACTTCCCCGGCCACCCAGCGCCGCCGCTAGGTATGTATGTATCACTTGCTTCTTCTACCCGAGTCTTGCTGCTTAAGGCTGCAGTTCTCTGACAGTTTGCGTGATACGCTTGTGGGTTTCATCTGAACAGGCTTGATGTTCAAGATCTGCTCGTCCATTGAGAGTTGGCTCCAGGCAGACGAGAAGAACCTGGCGGCGATCCACTGCTTGACCGGCAAAGGGCGGACGGGGACAGTGATTGCCTGCTACCTGGCGTGGGTCGGGCGGTTCCCGAACGCCATGGAAAGCCTGGAGTACGTGGCCGAGCAGCGGCAAACGTCAGTGGAGAAGCTCACGATCCCGTCGCAGCGCAGGTACAGATCGTCGCTCTGTGTGGCTGGCATCGCTCGCGTTCTAATGGATGTGCCTCCATTCCTGTCACTCTCTACTTGTAGATACATTCAGTACTTCAACAACGTGATGGACGGTGTGAAGCCGGGGTCCTCGCCGTTGTTGCTGCGTCGTGTGATCATCAACACGATCCCGGTGTTTGGGGAACGACGGGTGCTGGAGCCAGCGAAGAAGGAGTCCACCGACGGATCGGAGACCGTGGGCGAGGACGGCGAGTCGCTGACTGCTCCAGTCGATGAGGGAGAGGCCCTGGGAGAGATCGTTGAGCAAGGCTGCTGTCCTTATCTCCAGATCTTCAAGGCGGGCAAGCTGGTGTTCACCACGACCTGGCGCGACATGGAGGACGGGAATGGGATCCAGTGGGCGAACACGAACGACGGCTCGGTGTCGTTCAATGTGAACTGCATGCTGCAGGGCGACATCCTGATTCGTTGCCGCCATCTGACGGACGCTGGCGAGCGCGTGTCCATGTTCCGCGGAGCGTTCCACACTGGGTATATCCCCCAGGGCATCTTGAGGTACGTGGGCTTCTACTCTGGGGTTGCTGGGTTCTGAGCAGCAAGACAGCGAGCTGGGGCTCTGACAACTCTGCGGCTTGGTTGTGTATGCTAGGTTGACCAAGGCGCAGTTGGATGGAGCGTGCTCAGACCCGCGCTTCGACCAGGACTTCTTCGTGGACCTGATCTTCGCTGACGTCGAGACGGAGGGCGAGGCTGACACCGCAAAGGCAGCAGGTACGATCCGACTCTGGTTGGTGCAGTTGCTCTGGTACTACACGTTCAGCTCCATGGCGTTGCGCTTCTTCCTCTCACTGACTACACGCTTGTTCTCGCAGATGGCGACGCCGTGAAGGCTCCGAAGAGCGAAGGCGTCGCGTTGAATGAGGAGGACCGACAGGCGTACGAAGACATGCTGCACCGGGACGAAGCCTTCTGGGCGGACATTGAGGATCGGAAGAAGCGGCTGCAGAAGCAGCGCGAGGAGCAGCTGAAGAAGAAGCAGGCGGAAGCCGAGGCTGCTGCTGCGGCCGCCGAAGCGGCTGCGGTCGAAGCTGCGAAGCAGGCGGAGCTGGCGAAGCGCCAAGCGGCGAAGGCGCAGAACTCGTTCAGCATCGGCGGTGGTGATGAAGATGCCGCGTTCAGTGAGAAGAAGGCGGCCAACCGGAAGGGCAGTTGGGACGAAGAGAAGGACAAGGAGCTCATGAGCGAGCTGGAGTCTCTCACGAGCGGCGCGAAAACTAAGGTCGCGGACGGCTCGGCCTCGCTCTTCCAGAACAGTTTGGAGGAGAAGGCTGCGGACCCGACGAAGGCGTCGAGTGGGAAGGACGAGTCGGCCGATCTCTCGAAGGAGTTCGACGAGATGAAGAACCTGGAGAAGGAGCTGGGGCTCCAGTCCTTTACCGACGACCTCGCGAACCTGCCGGACGGGAAAGTGGACCCTCAGCTGGAGCTGCTGGACGCCGAGCTCAAGGGGTTGGGGGGCTTGTCGCCTAAGGCTGGCGATGCTACTGGCGACGACGTGATGAACTTCGGCGCGGACGACTTCGACGAGCTGGAGGAGTATCTGAGCGGCCTCTCGGGCTCGAGCAAGTAGGGAGCGGAGGCCTCGGCGCTTTCCATCTCGAACCGTTTGTTGCCTTCATAAGTAAATGCATCAGTTTAGTGCAAGTCGGTGTCTTTTTTGCGTAGAAAGCGTAGTATTTGAAAATGCATTGGATTGCTCGCTTACGTTGTATTGGAAGTGTGAGACGTAAACGCTCAGTATTGTGCATGCGTACTTTGCTCCAATGGTACGCGTACCCTTTCAGCGTAACCACTTCACTTTGTGTTCCAGACCAAGCAGCGCGTAACAATGGGGAGACCCGGCGGGTACCGGCAGCCGTGCAAGTTCTTCCTGCAGGGCACGTGCCGCAACGGCAACAACTGCCGCTTCTCACACGACGCCAAGGGCGGTGGCAACGGCGGCGGTAACGGCGGCGGCAACGGCGGCAGCAACGGCGGCAGGAGCGGCGGCAACAGCGGAGGCTTTCCGACGCAGTCGTCCTTCGGCAATGGCGGCGGGTCCGCCCCGCCCGTCCTTCGTGGCGTGGCCATGACCGACGCGGGGCGTTCACTGGCCATTGAGGAGCTCCGACACCCGCCGATGTGGCCGCTCTCGGGCTTCAGCGTCCACAAAGGCGTGCGTGCCGTGTCTCCGAGCTTCTGCGACGTGGCTGCGACGTGTATACTGGTGCGGTAACTAACCTGTAACTTTATGTAACCTGCTGTAACCTTTCAGCTGCCGAGCGTCGTGGGCGGCGACGTGAGCACAGAGGAAGCGCGCTGGGAGGCGTATCAAGAGCTGAAGGCCACGGGGAGCTGCACGCAGGCCTCGCTGAAGCTGCAGAGCCTGGGGGTCGAGAAGCAGGCCCAACGCCAACAGGTGCTGGCCTTGCTGGAGAACACACAGTCGGCTGAGCGGTTGTTCGCGGGGGAACCGCTGCCTGGAACCTCAGGCTTCGGCTCGCAGTCTGCAGCAAGTGGCGCTTCGAATCCTCTCGGTGGCGGCAGTGCCAATCCGTTCGGAGGAGCTCCTGCTGCTTCCCCATCCGCTTCGCCTTTCGGTGGCGGTAGCTTCGGCGGTGGAAACACTGCCACTACGGCCGCCAATCCCTTCGCGAGTGCTGGGACTGGGGTCGCTCCATCTTCGTCGCCGTTTGGACGCGTGGCTTCGCCAGCAGCAAGTCCGTTTGGTGGAGGCGGTGGCAGTAGTGCGTTCGGTGGCGCAGCAGCGAATCCGTTTGGTGGTGGCAGCAGCTCGACTACCTCCGCGTTCGGGGCTTCGTCGGCATTGGGAGCGGCGTCTCCTTCAGGTTTTGGCACGTCGGCCTCTCCATTCGGTGGTTCAAGCTCCACCGCCTTCGGAGCCGCGACTGCAGCGCCGTCAGCAGCTTCCTCTCCGTTTGGAGGCGGCATCTCCACGACGACGTCCTCGCCGTTTGGTGGCGCAGCGTCGACTGCTGCCTCTGGATTCAGAGGCGCAACCGCCGGAGCAGCATTCTCCGGCTTCGGAGGTGCCGCGGCACCGACTCCTGCGGCCTCGCCGTTCGGTGGCGGTGGGGCGGCAGCGCCCGCGTCGTCGCCTTTCGGGGCTCCATCCGGGAACATTGGCACGCCCTTCGGTGGGTCCTCTGGAGCAACGCCAGCCAATGCCAATCCGTTCGGAGTCCCGTCAACCACGAGTGCCGCCGCCACGCCGTTCGGCGGATCCTCGACAGGCTTTGGAACGTCCTCGGGCTCCACGACCGGCGCTTCCAACCCGTTCGGCGGTCCGGCAGCTTCCAGTAGTGCCGCTGCTTCTCCATTCGGAGCAGCAACAAGCAGTCCGTTTGGCGCATCTGCATCCGGCGGCAACGCCTTCGGTGGAGCCAGGAAGCTCGGGACAAGCGCCACGTCCTCAGCCTTCTCGGCGTTCGGAGCGCCCGCGCCTTCGCCTTCGCCTTCGACGACAGCAGCACCGCCACCGCCTCCGATGCCCGTCGGACCACCTGCCGATGCACGAGACGACGCATGGAACGCCCAGCAGTTCCAGCAGCCCGAGTTCTCGCTGGGAATGGTGCCCACCGTGCCGCCACCGCCTCAGTTCTGTCAGTAGCAGGCAAGCAACACGATCACCATCAAGAAGAAGCAGGTAAGGAGCGAGCACGCTTTCATATTAGAACGACAAGCGCAGGTCTTCCGACATTAAATAGAGACGACACGGAAACGCAGACGATACGGAGGCCACGGCGATGCCTAGCCAGCCTCAGAACGAGTCCAAGCCGCTGAAGGCTCCGCTGTTCCGCGGCTTCTTCTTCACGACCTGGCCCACCCCAGCAGCCACGAAGTTCTTGCACCGCAGCGAACGGAGCGGCACATCCACGGCGTGGCCGTGGGCGGCGTTGAGCTGACTCAGCAGCTGCAGCACGGCGCTCTTCTGCGCCATCGACGCCCGGCCCACGAGCCGCGGACTCTCCGCGTACAGGAACACAGGCTGCGTGCTCGCCAGCGCCGAGCGGACACTGCAGTGATACCGCAGTACCAGCTCGAACGGCACGGCCTGGCCGTCCCGGAACTTGGCCATGAGCGTCGCCGTCGGACTGGTCAGGAAGAACCCGAGCAGCAGGCCATCCTGCTGCATGACGAAGAGGAAGCGACACTCAAAGGCGTCCATCGCTGCGGCCGCGACGTCTTCCTGGTGGTCCCGCCGTCGGCCAGCCGTCGTGCGGCCCGTGGCGCTGAGCGCCAAGGCCCATTGCTGACACATGCTCCGGTTCCAGAGCTCGATCTTCACGTCCACTTCTCGGCCGAAGAAGGAGCTGACCCGCGAGAACCCCGAAGCCGCCGGTCCGGAGGCCGCGGTCGGAGGCTCCAGCGGGTGGCTGGCGATGGGAGACGCCGTCATGGCGCTGCTGTCCCGCGTCTCCAGCGGCGGCAGACACACCAGCTGCTGCAGCACGTAGAACTCGAGCCGCACCGAGACCTGCTTGCACAGCAGCGCCAGCTTGAAGATGAGGCTCTGCGTCATCTTGCTCCGCGGGATGTAGTCGAAGAAGAGGAACTGCAGCGGCCCGAAGTGGAAGCCGAAGGCCAGCAGCGCGTACACGAAGTACACGACCATGATGAGCAGCGACAGCTTGTAGTAGATGGTGTCGTGGAAGGCGTAGTCGATCTGCAAGGATGCAAGTGCACGTTTTGTCACAAAAGCCGACCGCAAATCGCACGTCTTGTCAGCACGCGAATACAGCAACACGTCACAGACAGCTACACAGTTGGCGAGCGCTCCACGCCCTTCGGCTCCGCGCCCTACGCACCAGCTTGATCTTGAGCCAGCAGTAGAACACGCCGATCCACATGCGCTGCGTGGGCGACAGGAAGTACAGGCGGCAGCCGCGCAGGCAGTGCTGCGCGATGCGGTAGCCCACGAACGTGGCCAGCGTCTCGGCCATCAGGAAGTAGAAGGAGAACAGGCGCATGTCCAGCTGCGCCAGCGACCGCGCCGCGTCGTCGGGCGGGCCGTACGAGTGCCTCTGTCCCGGCCAGCCGGTGCCGTCCAGGCCGTAGGGAGCCGAGAAGCCCGGGCCGCGGCGATACAGCGGCATGGCGCGCGTGGCTTCTTGGAATGTGTCACTCTGCGCCGGACAGAGCGCCGGTCGCTTGCGCGCGCTCTCTTTGTTTAGGCTCGCTTGTTGCGTAGCCTTTAGACACGAGACTGGTTAGGCTCGAGCGCGCAAATTCTGAACTAAGCTGAGGCGTTAAACTAATCAGCTTGGACTAACCTCGACGGGATGGGGGAGGATGCAAGCAGTCCGGATGTGGGTGGGAAACGTTGGATCTGCACAGAGACACACGGCCGGAGCAGAGCAGAGCGGGACGGATCCGGAGAAGGCACCGCCACCGCGCCCGGTGCGTCTCGCTGCAGGCTTGCTTGCCTTTTCGGTACTGTTTGGCTGCCTGCTGCGGTCTTTCGTGGGAGTGGACTGACCGTCATCTTGCTGGCGTTCATCCTGAAGAACTGGGTCCCTGCCGGAGCTGATAGCTGGCATTTCCGTTTCCACTGTGTTTACTCTGTCAGGTGTTTGCACACCAGTCGCTATACAAGTATCGTTGTGAAAACATAACCCCTTATATCGAATACGCTGAGTGTGATTCAATCATATCAGGTTTAATAGCTTTTGCATGGAGGGGAAGGCGACGGACGGACGGGCTGGGGGATTTGGCTGGATTTCGCTTTTCAGCCATGGTGGCGGACAGGGGCTAGGTGTATCTATCTCCCCATCAAGCCAGGGTGTCCGGAGTTCGGAACAGCACACGAAACAAGCAGAAAACGGCCGAAACGGCCAAGCTCAACTGCCGAAGGCCAATCACGCGCTGCCAACTTGGAGCTGGTGAATCCGCGAGTCCAAGTGTCACTGAAAACGGTGGATCCATGATCCGTTCGGCGGCTGAGTGAACCCGCTGCCGTCGTTGGTTGTGCTCAATCGAGGCGGTACCGCGGCACGGGAGCGAAACGTTACCGCGCAGCTTGGCCTGATTTATGGGCTCCTTGCGGGCGGACACGCAGCTTCGAGGGGAATCTCAATGTTTTGCAGAATCCCAATGTTTTGCAGAATCTCCATGTTTTGCAGAACTAAGAGGGTTTTGCGCCGATCCGGCCATTCGTACTTATTCATCTCGTACTTATTTAAGTTTGGCGCTTCCCTCGCTGACGTCACTCCCATGTTGACGAAGGGATACAACTGTGCGCCTCTCGCCCAAATCAGAAAGCGAACTTAAAGCTACAAGTGGCTGATGCTCCCTCCAGTGCAGCTATCGAACGTAAGGCGAACATCCTTGTGACGAAGCGCAGAACGAACTTAGCAGTGAGGACCCAAAGCATTACCGGTACTGTACCGGTAGCATCGCAACGCTCTCCCTCTCCTGAGAATCTGGACGCAGCGAGCATGGACAAGCTGTCGGTGAAGCACGTTCGTTGTGTGGTCTACGGGCAGCGCGGCGACCGCGAGTTCGCGGAGGTGCTGAGCTTCCTGCGCGGCTTCAGCGCGTTGTACGGGTCGGGCCTCGCACTACAGAGCGAGCCGCGTTCCAGCGCCGACGAGGTGGATGCACAGGTGGCCCGCGAACTTACGCAGGGTGGCGGCCAGCTCATGCACGTGAATGCTCGGCGTTCGGTGGCGTCTCCATCGCTGCCGAACCAGATCACGACGAAGGAGTTGTGCGAGCTGTTCGCTCGGATCACGGTGGAGCGAAGCGCCGAGCCGGAACAGCGCGCGAGCGACGCGCCGTTGTCGACGCAGACGCAAGAGTTCATTGTGTTCGGCAAGGCGGCACTGACGCACTGGATGAAGCAGTATTTGCTCGAGACCCGGTATGTCGCTGTGCCGCAGACGGTGGAGAGTGCCGACCAGACGAGCGAGGGGGTGCCGTTGCGTCTGTTTGTGAGCGGCGATCGCGCTCAAGTGGGCAAGTCGACGGTGTGTTTGGGCCTCGTGGGCTCGCTGCTGCGCAGTGGCTACGCGGCCAGCGATATCGCGTACATCAAGCCGGCCACGCAATGCGAGAAGCCACAGCTGGTCGCCAAGTACTGCCGACAGCAAGGCATCTCGTGCTGCGATGTCGGCCCCATCCTGTTCTACAAGGGCTTCACGCGCGAGTTCCTCAAAGGCAGCACGGAGAGCTCGGCGCAGCTACTGGCACGGGCCAAGGCCAAAGTGGATGAGGTGGGGCGCGGCAAGAAGGTGGTGGTGGTGGATGGTGTTGGGTACCCGGCGGTGGGCTCCATCTGCGGAGTGTCGAACGCCTCGGTGGCCAAGGCCGTCCAGGCGCCCGTGGTGCTCGTTGGCAAGAAAGGGGTGGGCGACGCCGTGGACTCGTTCAATCTCAACGCGAGTTTCTTCGAGAGCCACGGCGTGAAGGTGCTGGGCGGCATTTTCAACCGTCTGCCTGCTGACGGCTTCTACAGCTTGGAGCACTGTCGGGAGAACGTGACGGCGTACTTCGAGCAGTTTCAGCCAGATAAGCGCGTCTACGGCTTCTTGCCGGAGCTGGCAGACGGCGGATTAACCGCCCTCCATGCCGAAAAGTCCGGCGAAGGCGACGGAGATGAGCACATGCCCGAGTCGGAAGTGTTCCTTACAGCGGCCGAGGACCAGTTGGCCACGAAGGTCGTTGACGCATTCATGGAGAGCATCGACATGACACACCTACTTGCAGACGCCAAGGCGAGCCAGACGTCGTCTGAGGAGAAGACCACGAACGAAAAACAGACAGCAAGTGTCAGTGGGAAGGCGAAGGCGCAATCGACTGGGGGGAAGGCGAAGCGGCCTCGACCCAAGTTTGAGATTCCGACTTCAACCGAATTGTGCAGCCTTTAGAGTGTTGGAATGACTGGTCTTGTGGGAAGAAGGACTGGGAGAGGTGGAGGAGCCCAGAGAAGGCGGTGCTTCGGCAGCTCTTAATGCACCCACCAACCGCGGGTGGAAGTACATGTATCATCAGCGCATAAGTCATGAAACGCTGTGTTTCACTCCTCCTCGTTTGCTACGTCAGCTTCTCCATGCGGTGCTCGAAGGCTGAAATCGTGGCGCTTCACAAACCACAACACTGGCCAACCGAGAGTCTGAGTGCAGGCGCGCCGTCAATGCTGGCGAATATCCGCTGGGCTTTGGTTGTGATCAGTCGACGAGACAGGTTCATCTTTTGCTGCTGACACCCTCGGACGTACTGCTCGAGGCCACGCTCCAGTTGCGGACGGGTAGAACTTCCGTCCTTTCGCAGTGACTGAGGCGACAATCTTCGTCTTGATGTCGTCCACACCTTTGAGGATGTTCCGGATTGTTTGACGCGTGCGAAAACACGTATTTTGTCCACATAGCGAGCGCTGTGTGGGTCGTGGATGGGAGGCGCTCGCACTGGAGGATGGTGGCTTGCTTCTGCTCGAGTGTTAGTCATTTCCCTTGGTACTGACTGGCCCTCGTGCCGCAGCTCCTGCAGGCCGGCATCGTGGAAATGGTACTATAAGGTTTCAGAGATGGCAATCATGCGAGCGGTGTACACCAGCGAGGTAACACGTCGAAGCAGCCAGCCGTCCTGACTCAGGGCCTCTCTCTCTCTGCAACCGGCGCTGTCGGGGTCAGGTCGTTCTTGAACTTAGACCGGGTGTCCATTTATCGCCTGTTAATGCCAGGAAGCATTGCCGCCCATTCTGTTCCGGGTGAGAACGCAACGGTCAGCAGTGCGTCCGCGATGCCAGAAATCCTGGGATGCCCCGGTGACTACATATCGACGAGGAAGCAGTAGGCATCATTCCGGTTGCCGACGACGACCAACAGCACTCTTGAGTTGGTGTAACCACCGCTTCTGGTGGTGCAGCACCACCAACTCACAGCGAGTCCAACCGGTTACACGCCACGCCATGTTGGCGCAGCTTTGGTGCAAGTGTGTGTGCAGCAGCATTGTATCCACGCACGAACGTGCCCTATCATCGCGCTGAACTGCTGCCCGCTTCTTCCGCCAGCACTGTCCTCCGTGTTCCTCTGTTGAAGAAAAATGCTGCTGCGAGTGCTATGAAGCAGTAAGCGTCCTGTGCGTCCACGGGTTCCAGAATGCGGAGGAGCAGACACTACCGACTCCTTGTCAGCCAGCGCCAGAGTCCACGGGCAAATTCCAATCACACCACACGCACAAATCTCTAACTAGC
>MBAC02005551.1:0-16284 GCA_001712635.2 Nothophytophthora sp. Chile5
AGTAGCCGACAGATGAGAGACGAGCCACCAAAACTGGAGAGCGATGCTTTGCGCTCCCGTTGAGGTACGAGCGGCACATCCTGAACCCGATGAATGCAGTTGCGTGTGAATATGGATAATATACTCTTGTGGTACTAAGAATTTTTCAAGGTGATTGGCGATGGTCATTGTTCGCGTGGCCGCTGCTGCGGCCTGGAGTGGATGCGGGGAGTTGCATGATGTATATTCATAAGTGCCATGGAGTGGAGGAAGGGTGCATGATGTGTATTCGTCTTCCTCGATGGTGGCATGATTTGTAGTCCTGACTGCCGTGAGTGATGGCAGTCAGACCTGCATGTGTGTGTTGGATGATTCCTGCTCGAAGCCCAAAGGGGGCAGCAAGGAAGTGAAGGAGGCACTGAAGGGAGCGCCAAGGTTGACAAGAGCAATGCTTGTTTTAGTCCTCGACAACTAACACTCAGAATTGAATTTGCTTTCTCATTGACTAGTGGGTTTTACCATAACTCTACACTTTGCAATAAAGCAATCCTCCCAATAAATAAATAGTCTACATGCAGCAGCATGAAACTGAACGAACGCATGAGCGCGATTCACCGATTTTTCTTTGAGTCCGAAGACTCCTCCTCGCCGAATAACTGTGATAGATAGGATGGCGTCCAGCGCAACGAGGAGAACAGCCATCCAAAAGAAGCATTGCGGGCTGCTCTGTCACACAAGATTCAGCATGAGTTAGAAACAACGTCCCCGACCATGAGATGAGTGCGTCACTTACCACACTGTTTCGTTGGTGCCCTCGTCGCAGCGCGGCCTAGGGGGTTGGTTTGTTCGCCTGGCACGTTGATTGCGGTCGATCTGCCGTCGGGGAGCTTCACAAGCAAGTGAATCACTTTCTGACGTGGCGTGCTGCTATCAAAATAGTCATCCATCGCCCAAGTCGGATCCAAGCGCATCTCTGGCGTCGAGTATGTCACTTCGACGCCATCGTCGCCGCGTGAAAGTGAAGCATAATCTGGATGTCGAGTTGTCAGCCACGCGCCATTGTCGTCGCCGTTCTCCTTCGCGAGATAGAGAGTGAGCTTGTCAGACGGAAAGCCATAGCCCGCTCTCTTCTTGATGCGTTCCTTCAAGAATGAAACAAGCTGCTGATCGCCAATATCGACGGCAACGATGCGTTCCTCGCCGACAACCGCGCAGCACAGCACCACCATGTTTCTTATCGACGGAAAGTTCGACAATGAGGCTCTTCCTCTCAACTCATAGCTTCGATTCATGTTGCAGTTCGGCAATTACGATACCCTCCCCGAACCAATAATCACTGTAGAATAGCATTGTTTCGGAAATATTGAATTTATACTACATGTTAGAGTAAAAGAAGATGTTTGTCTTCGGATTGGAGCGTTGGCAGTTGAGAGGCCAACAGTGTCATGAAGGTTGCAGCATAAGTGTGTGACAGTTGGGTGCTTTGATCCTGACCAACTGTGAGATTGGTTTGTGCGTCGTGGGAGTGACCGTTGTGAACGGCGGTGACTATGAAAGAGAAGAGAACGGCCGAGATGGAGCTTCGCGAGGCTTCCTGGAGGTTTCCTGGACATGAGTGTCCGCCGGGTCTCCTTTGCTTCGATGTGTTCGAGGCCGCAGTAGGTACAGATAGCCTAGAGGGTTTTCCGCCTTCCGAAGGCTTCTCCCTCCGTGAACACAAAACACTCCACAATACACATTCCTCAATTTCCTACCCCACATGTACGTCTCCGATCGCCACGAAGAAGACCAACAAGCACAGAGCGCGACTGCTCTTAAAGGTAAGCTGCAACACAGGGGCCGGATGATATGTTCTTGTCGAGGTAAGTCCTGGCGGAATTGCATCGGATCCCAACTTGGATGCTCGGCTGGTTGTTCGCTTGCATCGTCGAGTAACGCTATCAGCTTTTTGTCTCCAGCTGGAGGGTTCCCCGTGACCAGCTGACCTGTCCGTTTTTCCCAGTCGTCGCCATATTTACCACAGAGCAATGCTGGGAAATGTGATCCCGATCACCACGACGACCTGCCAGCTGGAGCTGCGGAAGCTGCTGCCTTTGCCCAAGATGTGTCAAATCAAAGGCACATCTCACACTCGTGCTCTCCATTGCCCGCCACCCAGCAGCTCCGTCGCCTCTCCTCTCCCTGGAAGCGCTTGCTGTTCGTATCGTGGCGTCAGTTTTTAATCAGAGGCCTCGACCAGACCTCGATTAACCACTTCCTTAGTCTATCACCGCCAGAAGCAGAACAGCACCATGGTCTTCTCCACCTCGAGTCTTCTGACGTTCGCGTCGTTGGCTGCCAGCGTTCAAGCTCACGGCTACATCTCGCAGCCGAAGGCCACGTACGAAGCCAACACGATCTACACGACCTACAACGCCGTCACGAGCGCCAGCATCAACTCGGGCTTCGATGGCGGCACCTACAACTGGAGCCCCGAGCAGAATGTGCAGTCGTTCACCGAGCACTGGAACGCCACGGGGTATGCGTCACTCCGTGAGATGCTGGACCCTGTTGCGCCGGGGTACGGATACTCTCTGGACACGGCGGATCCAGTGGACGTGAGCGGAATGAGCGAGATGTGGTGGCAGAACGACGAGTACAAGGAAGGCTTCATCGCTTCCCACCACGTACGTTTCATCCCTCCGTCTGAGTTATGCCTTGGGCTACTGCGATGTTATGCTGACATGGTGGCTGCTATGTTGTATGCATGTGTAGGGCCCCTGCGAGGGGTGGATCGATGACGTGCGGGTCTTCCACCACGACGACTGCGCTGCCGAGTACACGACATACCCAGCCAAGGTGCCCACGGATTTCTCACAGTGTGAGGGCGACTGCCTGTTCGTGTTCTACTGGCTGGCGCTCCACTCGGCCGAATGGCAGATCTACAGTACGTGGACATCAAGCAGACGCTCTTCACTGTCCTCATCCGTTCAACCCTGTTGTTAATCTTGATTGTGAACGCGTTGTGTGGCTGTATAGAGCAATGCGTGCCCATCGTGAACGGCGAGGCCTCGACAACGTCGACGGCTGGCGAGGCTTCGGCTGCCACGGAGGCCCCGGCGGTCACGACGGCGACTCCAGAGGTCACGACGGCCGCCCCGGAGGCCACGACTGCTGCTCCGGAGGCGACGGAGGCCACACCAGAGGCCACGGAGGCCACTCCGGAAGTGACAGCGGCTGCACCTGAGGTGACCACGGCTGCTCCGGAGGTCACCACTGCTGCCCCTGAGGCGACGGAGGTGGCCAAGTGCACTCGCCGCAAGCTTTAGACTAGGTTCTATCGGCTGTAGGCTCGACGAGAAGGTGGGATAAGTGAGCTTTCGAAGCAGCAATTTGGATGTATGTGTACGTCGTGTGATCAAATGAAAACTTGCGAGCGTTTTGCAACGAAGAAGGAATCTCTCCATTTTCCTTTTTGCTTCTTCACATCTAAGCACGCGACAACTGTCGCTCATTCGGCTAAACCACTCGCTATCCTTCTCTATACCCAGCCTGGACCTCAGCAAGTTGTGCTGCTCGCAGGAGATAGCGCCTCTGCATCTGCACATCCGTTGCATCTGGTGGTCTTGTACATGCACGCGACAGGGACCACTGGAGCCAGCTAATTGAGAAACCAGTCCAGCGCTTAGTTCTCCGAGCGGAGGTTGGCGGCCATTCGTCGACGGCGAAGAGCGCTCTTGCTTTTACAGCTCGTGGTGGCGGTCATGACGGGGCTATCAGTCGGCGGGACCACCGTCGCAGCGTCGGCATTCATGGCGAAAACTGCTGGACTGTTCGTGCTTGCTGTCGTGGTCATGATTGTTGTAGGGACAGCAGACGGCGACTCCGTCAGGGATGCGAAGACAACCGGCGTAGTCGTTGATGTGGACGACGTGGTAGTCGCCGTGCCTTGGGTGCCACTGCTGTTCACAATTGACGCGCACTGCTTGTACACCTGCCAGTTCGGCTCGTGCAGCGCCAGCCAATAGAAGGTGAAGGTGCAGTCACCGGTGCATTTCGAGAAGTCGATGGGGATCTCCGCCGGATAGCCCGTGTAGTCGGCGCGGCAGTCGTCCGAGTGGAACACCTTGGTGTCATCGATCCAGGCTTCACAGGGTCCGTGGTGCGACGCGATGAAGCCCATCTGCTCCTGGTCGTTCTGCCACTTCATGGAGCTGATGGGGCTGACATCGACAGGTGAGCCCGTCAGCACGGTGTTGCCGCAGTCTGAAGCCGCCGTGTCCAGAAGAGCCTTGAGTGTTGTGAACCGCGAGTTGGGGAACGAACGGGTGAACATGGCGGTGTTAGCCTCCGGACTATCGTCCCACTTGAGGCCCGCGAACGCCGGGTCCGAGCTCTCGGTCAAGATCGCGTTGTACTTGGTCTCAATGCCATTCGGGAAATCAGCCGCGGGTTGCGAGAGGTAGCCGTGGGCGTTGGCTTCGTGGGTCAAGAGGGCGAGGGACACGACGCTGAGGACCTTCATGACTGCAATTGACGAAGATGAAGCTGTTGTGGAGGATTGGCTTGATGTGGGAGCGGCAAGTGGCAGAATGAAGTCGCCCTTGAGGATCCAACATCGCCCAGCAGGCTGGGAAGCACACGGCAGGTGGCGGTTCGACTGGAAATCGGACGCTTGTTTCTGCCAGTATTCAGGTCCTGCGACGAGCCAGGAATGTTCCAGCCAGCGGTGCAAGATGACCATCAAAATGGAGCTGTATTAATAGATGGAAAGCTCCGTGAGGCCGAGTGGAAGCGTATTGGTGTCACCGTCTCATGCGGAAAGTTTAGCAGGCAGCAACTAAACTTCTGGTTTGCGGCAAAGTAGCTGGGCAGCAGCGGGCGATTGGATGAATGGCGATCGCGCCTGCGACGAGCAATCCATGCGCTGAAGTAACCGCTTGGCATTCGCAGCATGACAAAGGGTAGTAGGGTGTGCAGCAAAGACGGTGGAGTTGGCAGGAGGAGGTGGATCTTTCCGGGGGTTGCTCGTAGCATAGAATCTCGTGCTACTGAAGAATTCGATCAAGGTTAGGATAGCGCAGGTGGCTCTTCGCACTCCGAAAGGGTGTATTTGAGCCTGAAAGCCATGTCACGTGACCCTGAACCGTAAACTGACTACTTCTCCACCTCATAACGCTGTTGCCCCACGATCGAGCATTGCAGTGGAGCGGCAACGCGACGACAAGTCACCCGAAACGAAACGGACGCCAATTCGTTTTGCTAGAAGGTGCCCGGACACCCGCTGTTTTCGCTGCATGATTTTTGCGTGCCGGTGGAAATATCCGCCTTCTGGAGTGTTTCCGGGCACAACGACAAGCTTGAGCGACCGTTCTCGGAGTCCGGAACCGCCAGAATCGACTACCAGCGTTATCAGGCACTGCTCTCTCTCTCTCTCTCTCTCTCTAAGCTTTGAGAACATTCCCACCGGCTCGACAAAACTTAGAAGTATGGATTTATTCCTTTTCTTCATCGTCGAACATCACTTCGCCCGTATTGACAGGCGGGCAGTCGCGCCTCTTTGCGGTGCGGATTCCTGGAACCCTCAAACGGTCATGGAGTGACCAGGCAGCCCCAGCCGACGCGAATGAAAAGGCTGCGAACCCCTAATGAATGTGGCGCGTGGCCATCGGAAACCGAGTCGCACCGATAACCGCCGCCACGTCCACATGTCTTAGACCCGGCCCCCTCAGGGAGGCCAAATGCCGGGCTCGAGGTGACTGGCCAATTTCCATTCGGACTGTCCCTTCAAGCTCCTTGCTGACCACATTCCGGCCGAAATCACTCCTTTCCACAAGCTCTCTGCTGAGCTCAAGGGGCAACTGTGTGGCGCCGCAGAGGCAGATCAGATACTGATCACGACCAACGTCTTTGCCGGGGGTGCATTCACCCCAGATGGCGGTGGCCCGTGTCTGGGCAAGCGCAGACATCGCGTTGGCCGCAATTAGGCGGTTATCACGATATCATAAATCTTAATATGTTTCACTTCTGATTCGCTCCGTGTTGACAAGGATATCCTTTTGGATTTTCAAGAACTCACTATGGTCCTGCTCCTCAGACTCGTTACTCCGCGTTGGTGCGAGGCCACCTGGGCCAAGGAACAGCTTGTGCCTTCCTCGTCTCTTTCTTTCGGATCATTTGGCTCTCTTTTTGCTGTTCAAACCGTCGGAGAGAGTCGGACGGATAAATTAATTCTTACGTGCCGTCGTGAAGACAGGCGGCAGTGCCAGCTGGTTTTCCAGCATCCGACACGAAAATACCTCTATCTCAGTACAGTTCCCGCACTTCAATGCTGGAACATCGCCGAGAGGGGTACACGTACCCCCTAGTCTACTGAGATAAGCCTTTGCTGTTCGAAGTGTACCCCTGTTCCAGTCCAAGCGTCATCGAGCCATCTGCTGCCTTTCGGCTCGGTTCCGCTGACTTCTCCATCGAATAGCGTTGGCCCTCGAAGCAGCTTCAGCTCGCGACCGTGATGGCTTGTCCAGTCCCAGCTAGG
Organism: Nothophytophthora sp. Chile5; assembly: GCA_001712635.2. Lineage (NCBI taxonomy): Eukaryota > Oomycota > Peronosporomycetes > Peronosporales > Peronosporaceae > Nothophytophthora > Nothophytophthora sp. Chile5. The sequence continues at coordinate 6,497 of MBAC02005551.1, forward strand.
ATTGCTGTCTGCTGTGCGGTCGTAGGCGTCTGACGAAATGGGGACCAGGCAGCGTGTGGGGAAGTGGCGCGCCTCCAAGATCCTCATTCCGCGTTCTGCCTCCTCCGCCTCAAACCAACAACGACCGCCTCCAATCCGCTTCAGTTTGCAACGATGAAGGTTTTCGCCATTGCCACGCTCGCTCTTACGGCCCACCAGGTCAATGCCCACGGCTACCTCTCGCAGCCGGCGGCTGACTTTCCGAACGGCGTCAACACCAAGTACAACGCCATCTTGACCGAGAGCTGCGACTCTGCGTTCTCGGGCCTCAAGTGGGACGACAGTCCGGAGGCCAACACTGCCACGTTCACCACCGCGTTCGCGAAGTCGCAGTACGCGACGCTTCGGGCTATGATGGATGTGGCAGCTCCAGACTGCGGCAACACCGTGCTGACGGGCTCACCTGTCGATGTCAGCTCCATCAGCTCCATGAAGTGGCAGAACGACCAGGAGCAGATGGGCTTCATCGACTCACACCACGGACCCTGTGAAGCCTGGATCGATGACACCAAGGTGTTCCACTCGGACGACTGCCGCGCCGACTACACGGGCTATCCGGCGGAGATCCCCATCGACTTCTCGAAATGCACCGGCGACTGCACCTTCACCTTCTATTGGCTGGCGCTGCACCAGCCGAACTGGCAGGTGTACAAGCAGTGCGCCCCCATTGCGAACGGCAGCGGTGGCAGCCAGACGACCACCACGACGGCTCCTACTACTACTACGCAGGCCCCCACTGCCACGGAGGCAACTGCGACGGATGCTCCTGCGAGCGAGTACAGTCCCTCCGTTACTACCGCGACGCCGGAGGCGACGACAACCGCCCCGATGGCCACCACAGCGACGCCTGCAGCCACCACGGCCGCCCCGACGGCGGAGAGTCCGGCCTCGACCTCCGCTACGAGCTGCAAGCGCCGCCGTCGTCGCATGGCTGCCAACCTGCGCTCGGAGAACTAGAGTGTTTGAGGACATGTGTGTTGTTTAGTACTGCATCGTCTCGCCACAGAAAGCCCAAGCGTCTCCGATGAGTGATCGTTCCTTCCGTCCCCCCACTTGCGCAGTTTAGAAAGAGAAAACAGAAGCCGAGTGGAGACTTCTATAAAATAGCAAAACCGAACTTCAAGGCAATTCGTTTGACACAATTGACTACCAAGTTTGCCCTCTCTTCTGCTGAGGTACCTATGTCACTCTCTTTACTGGTTGGTTGCAGACCCCACAAACCGATTGAGGCCTCAGTCTACAGCTTGCGGCGGTTGCACTTGGCATCTTCTGTCGCCTCCGGGGTTGTTGTCGTGTCTTCCTCCGCGGTCGTTGTAGCGTCAGTGGCAGTCGTGGTGACTTCTGGAGCCGCCGTCGTGGCTTCAGGCGTGATGTCTGCAGCGTAGGAGGCCTCGCCAGCCGTCGACGTGGTCGAAGCCTGCCCGTTCGCGATGGGCACACATTGCTCTGTTATATTGTCCAAAACAGCAAGTATCAGTATTTGGTGGACGGTGGAGGACAGTTGGGTAAAGCGTAGAGAGCCGCGCACTGTAGATCTGCCATTCAGACGAGTGGAGCGCCAGCCAGTAGAACACGAACAGACAGTCACCCTCGCATGACGAATAGTCCGTCGGCACCTTAGCCGGGAACGTCGTGTACTCGGCGGCACAGTCGTCGTGGTGGAACACGCGCACGTCGTCGATCCACGCCTCGCAGGGGCCCTACGAATCCCCAAAGTGGCACGCATTGACGAGTGTTAGCAGAGTTCAATTCTACACAAGTGCCCGACAGCATGTCGAGTTTAGAGCCGTACATGGTGAGACGGGAGGAAACCTTGCTGATATTCGTTGTTCTGCCACCACATTTCGGTGAAGCTGCTCACATCCACCGGGGTGGCGGTGGCTGAGGAAAGACCGTAGTCTGGAGCAATGGGGTCCAGCATCTCGCGAAGCGACGAGTACCCCGTGGCGTTCCAGTGGTCCGTGAATGACTGCGCATTCAGCTCCGGGCTCGAGTTGTAGGTGCCACCGTCGAAGCCCGAGTTGATGCTGGCGTCCGTGACGGCGTTGAACCCCGTGTAATACACGCCTTCGACTGTACTGGCGGTATACGTTGCCGCAGGTTGCGAGAGGTAGCCGTGCGCCTGCACGACGCCGGCAAAGGACGCGAATGCAAGAGCGCTTGATGGGTAGAAGACCTTCATGCTTGAATGTTAACTTGGTGGCGAGCGGGGGAGTTGGTGACTTGTGCTTGAGCTTGCAGAATGCAAAGTGAGGGTCAGTAAAAGTGCTCCACTACCGGCCAAGAATGAACACCAGAGACATTGCAGCAGTAAACCTGCCGTAGAAGTCGAGAACGAACAGCGAAGGCCCTGGTGGCGGCGAACGTCCCGCACAGCTGTCGAGATTCAGGACAACATGTATCCTTCATCGCATCGCACCGCACGCCATGCCAGCGATTGCCACTGACAGACCAACTCATTGCAGTCGACTGTTGATTATATGATGAGCACCTCGTGATCACACGTCGAGTGAGGTGCTCTCCAGGGCCAGCTGGTGGACTCATAACTGCGGTGCCGCTTCCCGGCGGGCGTTGGCACCAGATCTGAATGACGAATGGACAGTACATGTATCGACTGGCCCCGTAAAATCGTTTGCAGCGACAGAGATCACGATGCAGCGCATCCAGCACTTCAAGTACTCTGCCTGCTTATCTTGTGTGCTTTGCTCGAGGTAGGAGCCCCAAGACCTCACGTGTCTGCATTCCTCACCCAGGCCTTTACACCCGAGTTCTGGGTCTCTTTGGTCTGGAATCTGGCTCAGCGGTGTGATACCTCCAGCGCCCCACGCGTCGTTCACAAGCACTCGGCCATTTGTCCGGTTCGTGAGATCGACCATCTTCGTTATCGGAAAGTATCTTGATCTCATTTGCTGAAAACACCAAAGTACCGGTATACGATTTTGACGTCAAGGAAACGGTAACGCGAGGCAACTTGAAGTTTCTCGTCGGTATTAGAGGACCGCCTGATATTTGAGAAGGTAAGCAATCAAAAGCCCAAACGAACCCCCCCAAAGCGATACACATTGACGGGAGTTACAAATATCGACGGATGATAACGCCCACTTCAAAAAGATGAAGTGAGCCAAAAAATACAGTGGAACATTCGAACCTTGGACGATGCCGATAACGCCCGCTCCGAGATGAATCGATTTGATTGGCTGGGAAAATGAAAAAAATGCTGCAAAGATGACACACATTCTCAGATGAACACATTCAAACACGCAGAACAACCGTCATTCGCGAGCAATTTGCGCTGTGAATTTGAAGTTTATTCAGACTCTACCTTCACCCTTCGTACTGATCGAGCCAATCTTGGAGATGTATTTTGGTAAACTGTACCAAATGGATAGTACTAGTACACAACGGATAATACATAAAATAGTTAAGGCAATGCACCAGTTATTGGCACGATTTTGGACTAAAAAATATTGAAATATCTACCGCAATACGCGAAAGTTTTGGTTGAAAAAAGTACCAGTAGGAAGGTGAAAGTCAGACGGTTACGATGAATAATTTCGTTGAACAAGGTACACTTTATTCCAATCGAAGAATCTGCTGCTAAATTCGTATAAGTTTTCAGCAGAAAAAACAATTGGTGGCACGGTCCAGCAACATACAAACGTCAAGATGTGTGATGGGGAAATCCCTCCAACCTGTAAAACATTATAAACAACGGAGGTCACGAACCGAAAAGTATAGTGAAATCAAGGCTAAACCGTGCCAATAACAGGTCCAGTGCCACGAATTGGTGCATTACCTTAGAAACAATTAAGTAATATATCACAGCGCGTACGATCGTTCTTACCATTTCGTCGCAGTGCATGTCCTGCAACCAGTTCGCTGGCAAACGGAAGCGTTTCCTTTCGCCCCGAACGCCGTTTCTCCGATCCTCCGAAGGCAAATATAGCCTCCCTATTGTTGATCCACTCCCTTATCTTTCAACGGGGTGTGCCAAAGCGCGTTGCGGCTGCGCGAGAAAACAGTGAGTGGCCTGAGCGCAATAATCACTTCCCGATGAAACTTGTAGGTGTAACTCTTGCGCGTCTTTCGACTTGCAGGCAATTCAATACGTGCATATGCATCCACATCCTCCTCGCCCTATATCGCAATCCTCGGAACTCTCCAACGCAGAGCCACCTTCATACTCCATGTACGCACTTCAGGACTCTCATACTCGCGAAAACAAATCATTGAACAAAAAGCCAAATGCATGGGGACTTCTAACCCTAGCGCGTCCAACGCTTCATTCGAGCAGACATGATGCGCGTTGCCCCCGCAGACACTGCACATGTGCGCTTCGTGAGGCTCGCAACAGTTTGGAAACCGGCACGCCATCACCGATTGCTCGATTCGGGGAAGGAGTTCAGCGGGAAGAATGCGCGGATGTTTGCAAATGATTGGCTGAAAATCACGGAAATACGATTTTGGGTTGGCTGAAAGTCAGCCTGAAACCATTCATACTCTGAGCGGATAGGCTAAAATTAAAAATTGGATTCCACACAAATGTGTTGGAGGGAAACTGGGATAGAGTGGTATGGGCGTTATCGGCATCCGGGCGGTATCATCCGTCGATATTTGTAGTTCTTCCCGTCCGTGCATCTGAAACCCGAAGGCGTCAACGGGGCACCAGTCCTCGGGTATAAAGTCGAGGTGGCGCATCACGTGAACGAAGTGCAGACGTTCGCGGTGACGGCGAACGGCCCGATCATCGCGGGCGAGTACAAGCTGACGTTTACCAAAGGATTGATCGAAAAAGTGACGTCGTGCATTCCGTGGAACGCAAATCGAAACGGAGTTTGAACTTGCGTTGGAGGAGCTGCCGAACGTGGATAGTGTTGGTTTCTACCGCTCAACATACAGCTCTGTATGTTGAGCGGATCAGAATCCTTCGATCAGCCAAGAATTTTGCTGCCACCTCCCCTTTAGATAGAGACTTCACTTCATGGTCAGGGTTGGCAAGCAAAATGCATTTTCGCATGAGCCTTATTCACTGGTTCCGTATCCACTCTCCGGGGAGCCGCTTCAGCAAGATGACGGTTGGCGAGCGGCCAATCAAACGCGCAGTCAAACGACCGCCATTTGCAACATTTTTAAAACAATGTTGTCGCAGACTTTAACTTCCAGCCATCATGAACCAGCCACAATCGCGCCAAATATTGTTTAGACTCCAGATCCTCGCGGACAAAGCCACAAACTGAGCAGCACCTTCAGCGAGAACGAATCGAGTGTTGTCGAGTCATTGTGTAAGTTGTCATGAGTGGCAAACGTCGCCTCCCGCCGGACAAAGATTCGTACAACTACGGGATAATTCCAGATACACCTCCGAGCGATAACGAGGAACAGCTGGACAAGACTCAAGACCCTGATACAGTATCGTACCCGTTCGTGTCCGAGACACAGGACTCGGACATAGATCAAGCCGCAGATACGCTTTCGCAACTCACGCCTGCACCATCTGCTCCGCCAAGATACCGACTCGAGCAGACTACGAAAAATACCCATTCCTGCGTGAACTGCAAGCTCACCCGCGTCCTGCCATCCCCAGAGCTGGTCGCTGAGATCAAGCGCATCTGCGTCGTGATGAAACAGGTTCAGCTGGAGGGATGGCATCTGGCCAACCTACACGTTTTGCGCTGTCTGCAAGAAGGAGAGGAGATTCCTGCGATCGAGCAGATGTTTTTCTATCGGTGTTGCAGTGCAGCAATTGAAACCCACAGCTCGTTTGAGCTCAAGTATCCTAGCTTTCACAGAACCTGTTCTCGATACTGGACAGCAAGGGAAAGCGTTCAGACGTATACGCCTGAGACCGTTGTCAATGGCTTGCCAATGATCAACGAAGTGACGCCTGATGAACATCAACGCCAACAACATGATCGCACTTCTCTTCCGCCGACGTCTGCATCAATACATCAGGTTCCGCTACGCCCCTGAGAGAAAACTTGAGCTCAAGCATCGGGGCACGGAACGACTCGTGGATAGCTGCTATCGCGTCAAATCTGTTCCAGAACTGGACGAGGAAGGGAAGCCGACGGGCCGGATAGTAAAGGCGTGGACGCAGTGGGATGATACGACGGACCCGGTGGAGCTTGAGCTACGGAAGTGGTTGGGGATACTCCCTTGGCAGTGGATGATCCGCGATAACAGCGGTCACTTTGTGCGCAAGCTTTATGACATGCGTGTCTGGATCGAGGCGTTTGTTTCCGCGCACCCAAATACAAAAGGCACGAAGGTGTACTCATTGCTGCCCGTGTCAACGTCATACCAGGCCGCCTACGTAAAGATTAACTCGTCGACTCTGTACAGTCTCTTTGCTCGGCTGAACCATTTTCCTGAGGTGGCGGAGTATTTGAAAAGTGAGTTGAACATCGTTCCGACAAAGAAGAGAACGTCGGGTTCTCAGCGGCCATTCACACTCACGACTTTCCAGAACAACAGGAGTGAAATCATGCGGACCATATTTGACGTGGAGCAGTTCGAGTCCATGAACCGCAAGTTCGTGGACGAGGTGAAGACGAACGGCTATGCTGCGTCGGTCACTATGATTCGACCGGTGACAACGACTTCAGTTGTCGTTGTGGAGAAGAAGGCCACTAAAAAGAAGAAGAAAAAGAAGAATGACGGTAAGGCACGGCCAACAACGACCAAGAATCAACCCACGAAGAAGACGAAGGTACACACACCTGAGGAGCTGGCGGACAAGGATGACTTTGCGAAGGAATTGTTCAAGCTTGGGTCTGAGTATCGACCAGAAGTTCTAATCGGCATTGACCCCGGCATGCGTTCTCTTGTGACAGTCGTGTCGGTTGGGCAGCTTCGACGCAGACGTTGGCGGCGGAAGAGAACACCCGGACGTCAACGACAGGCACGTAAGCGTCGCCAGCAACGCAGACAGACCGTCCTGCAGATATCGACGCGTGAATACCACCATCTGTCCAGGATGAACGATTTCAGGCTGTGGAACGAGAGGCTCAAGAAGCGAGAGTCGTGGTACGCTGGAGTCATTCACGCGATGCCGTCGTTCAAGACTTCGAGCTACGACACGTACTTTCAACACGTTCAGTTTTTCTGGATGCACGTTCGGTTTCTACTGGCCTTCAGCGCTGAGCAGCCATTCTTGCGGTGGCGGTTCACACAAGACCGCGCGAAACAGACGGCATTGGATGCTCTGGCGAAGCGGATCGTGCCGACACCTAACAGAAAGGTGTGCATCGCCTACGGAGACTGGAGCCGCAGAGATGGTATCAAGGGGCACGCCACGGGACCGGTCAAGGGGCTCGTGGAGGCTCTGAAGAAGCGAGCGACCGTGATTCCTATGGACGAGTTTCGCACGAGCATCACGTGCTCCTGCTGTCACCAGCGGCTCAAGCAGGCCCGGGTGTTCACCAAGCAGAAACGGAAGGACGACAAAGATGATATCCGGAGGAAGGTGCGGTTATCCAAGAAGGAGCTGCTGGAGATCGCGAAGATGCAAAAGTTCAGGAACCCCAAGCTCGCGAGCAAGAAGATCGTTCTCAAGCGAACCGGAGCGTCTTGCGCTGTACCAACAGTCGATGCAAGGCTAACTTCTGGAACCGAGACGTCAACGCTGCGAGAAACATTCTGTAACTGCTCCGCAGTGGACTGAAAGGGAAGCATGGAGCGAGACGGCTGAGAGCGTTCAGGCGCGGACAATGACTCAAGACGCACAGATAAAAAAGGTGGCTGGAAAGACTCGCAGCGCACGCGTTGCGGGAATGCATTGCCAGCCACAACAACATATTCAGAGCATAGGAAAACCAGTAGGACATACTCAGTGCCCATCGTAATACCGTAAAGTATACAAAAGAGGCAAACCTGCTCCGTAAACTGTTTTTCGACTTTCCGGTTTTGTTTTCGACAGAACATGTTGCCTTTTCGACCAAAATATTTAGAATCGAGGTTTTTCCACTCGACCTTCAAGCTTTTACCCACCGACCCACACCAACGCTCTATGGTTGGACACCATATCAGATGTGAGGTTCACAGGATGCTCTGGTGTCGTTCCAGATGAGCTTGGCGAGGGTTCACTTTGTTGGAAGCTCACATTTGGTGTCAGGAATGTGCCTGCCATACTTTGCAAGGATACTAATGCTGGCGCGCTTCTATCCTTCAACAAACGTTGCATGCACTTGAAGTTTACACCTATCCACGGAAAATTACTTCGAAATTCCACGCTACCGCCACAAACCGGGCGACTCAGGCACTGGCCCGTTCTCCCCCTGCACCACCGTCAAACCTGCGGCGGGTTGCTGGCCACACGCCGCCGCCGCACTCCATTCCGCAATCTTCGTCCCCGCGCCCAAGCTCCAGCTCGCAGCAGACAGACACCACCGAGACAGCATGTCGTCCCCCGTGAAGAAGACGCATGTGGAGACGACCGTGACGAAGACGCTGATGCACTCGACCGGCACGGGCGAGCCGCACGAGCACAAGACCGTGAAGAAGACGTCGACGGACACGACGGAGCCGCAGTCGGAGCCGCACGAGGTCAAGACCGTGACGAAGACGCTGGTGCACAAGGCCGTGACGGGCGAGGAGACGGAGTTGGATCTGAAGGACGGCAGTGTGGCGCGTCCCCATACCCGCAAGTCCCCTGGTGTGATCACCACGTCCGAGTTCCTGCAAGCCTCGTCGGTGTACGTGTTGGAGTACTCGACGGAGAACGTGGAGTCGACGGAGGCCACGGAGATCTTCGTGCCGTACGTGCACTACCCCGGCGGCTACCGCGTCACGGCATCGGACGGCCATTGCTCCATCGAGAAACACGAGGGCTACGACGTGATCAAGCACGAGCACGATAGCAACGCGCACAACCACCGTGTGGTAGTGGAGCACAAGAAGCAGACGACAACGACGACGACGGCGGCGGCGACAGCGACCTCCAGCTCCAGCTCCAGCTCCAGTGGATACATTTGGTACACGTGGTCCGGCCACTCCCACTCCAACTGGCCCGTGTATGCCGCGCTTGCCGTCGCGGTGGTCACTCCGTATCTGACTTGGTAGACCGACGCCTACCCGTACATGGAGGTTCCCAATCCAGCTCAAACTCTGCCTGCCACGCCAAGACAACCACAGCGAACGCCATGAACATACAAGCAGTACTTCATAACTTTAGCCATGAGGTTGCGAGGTTACGCGATCTCCCTCTCTTCCTGCTGGGCTTTGGACATGTATACACATAAGTATACACGTATCCGCAGAAAAATGACATGCTTGTGCCACAATCCGATCCGCAAGTGGAAGTCATCAAAGGCAAGTGGATACGTTACGTTGCCGACCATCACTCCTGTTTCCGCGTCAACCTCGTCAACCGCAGGGCATTCCGCATTCCGCATTCCGCATCCGACCGCACAAGACCAAGAGCCACTACATCGCAGCCATGGCGTCCCCTGCTAAGCCGCCCACGCACACGCCCGAGCCGCGCGAGCACACCGCCCTGACCACGACGGACGGCCACTTCGTGGACCAGCACGGCCGCGTGGCGCTGCTGCGCGGCGTGAACCTGGGCGGCTCGTCCAAGCTGCCCTTCGGCTACGGCCACACGGACGACGCTGACTTCAGCGCTTTCTTCGACGGCGCCGCCTCCGTGTCCTTCGTGGGACGGCCGTTCCCGCTGGAAGAGGCGGATCTGCACTTCTCGCGCCTGCAGCGCTGGGGACTCACGTTCCTGCGCTTCATCGTCACGTGGGAGG
>MBAC02005556.1:0-33548 GCA_001712635.2 Nothophytophthora sp. Chile5
TCCGCGGGAGTTCCGTGATCCCCCGCCCCAGTGCCATCGCTCGGAAGACTGCAATGACTCAGAGCTCGCGGTTCACAGATGCCAACGGCATGCGGATGACTGGCACGTTGGCCGGCGGCGTGGGGGATGATGCCGACTCCAAGCACGACGACGACATGAAGGAGAAGATCATCACGGTCACATTCGACCAGCCCGGGCCATTGAACCTCATCCTACGAGGCACCGTGGACGACGAGGTCATGGTCTGTGGCTTCCAGGACGCCACGGCCCCCGGCGGAGAGGCACTGGGCCCCGCCGAAGCCTCGGGCGTCATTCGCGTGGGGGATCTGCTCATCTCCATCAACGCGCACTACTTCACGAACATCGAGTTCCAGCAGGCCGTGGAGCTCATCCGAGCGGCCGGTCGACCGCTGACGCTGCGCTTCTCGCGTGTGGATTTCCATACCACACTTCCCCAAGAGACCACGCGGGTAGCGGAAGGCTGGGTGCTCTCCAAGGAGCCGGCGGCGAACCGGTACCGTATCCGGATGCTGCAGCTGCATGGCGACAAACTCAAGCTGTATAAGCCCAGTATGCAAGGCGGGAGAGTGGACGAGCCGTGTCTGACCATCCGTATGGAGCAAGTGATGGACATCCGACCCACAAATGACACTCGCGAGGTCGTCACGGCCTCCACGCAGTGCCATCCGAAGCAGTGGGGCGTCACGCTCGAGGGAACGCAGAGCATCTTCACGTTCTACACGAAGAGCCGCGAGGATATGGTGCAGTGGGTGGATCTGCTCAAGAACTCGCCGCTGTTCTCCTCCAAAGCCACGCGCCTCTCGATCCCCGTGCATCCTGTGGCGGTGGTGGAGTTCGACCCGGTGCTGGAGCCCAAGGTGGTACTGGAGGACGAGGTCGGCAAGCTCGGGGATCTGCTGCCCACGTTCTCGTGTCACCGCTTCCTGCTGCTGGAAGACGGGAAGATGCTGTACTACTTTAACGCGCACTCGGCGGCCACACGAACGCGTCCGATCGGCACGTTGCGGTGCGACAGCATCGTCAGTATCGTGCCGAGTCAGGTCACGGACGATCACGTGAGTGACGGTGGCTCGGATGTCTCGGATTCGTCGTCCTTCGCCATGATGACCGAGGAAATGATGCCGTGGCGCCTGGAACTGGGCATCTTGGTGCATGGCTCGGTGCAGAAGTACCGGCGTCCATTCATTCTGTGCTTCGACAGCCAGGAGAAGATGATGAAATGGGGGATTGCCATCGGCAGAGAGGCCAAGCGGCTCACAGGGCAGGAGTACGACCTCTCGTCCATCAGTCGTCGTGCCTCGCGCAGCAACAGCCACCCGTACGCGCCTCGACAGTCCGAGGCGCCCATGACCCGGCCGGCGCTCTCCCGACTCATGAGTAACCTGTCCAAGTACATTGACCCCAACGTGCACGTGACACCGCGTTTGTATCGCAGTCTGAAGGACGTGACGCTCAAGACGGCCACGCGCGGGTGGTTCTTTGTGAAGAAGCCTCGCAGCGTGGGCATGAGTGCCTACCACCCGCGGTTCCTCGTGCTCATCGACAATGAACTCATGTTCTTCAAGTACGAGGTGCTCGAAGAGGAGAGTTTGCACTCGTACGCGAGCATGCTGGACCTCCGCAGTGTCAAGGACGTGCGGGAGGCCGAGTCGGGCTTCCAGGAGAATCTGGATTTCACGATCCAGCTGTCTACAGCCGACGATGTCGTATGGATGGTAAGCTCTGCTTTGGGCATTTGCGTGGTGGTGATGGTGGGTTGCCGTGTGCTGATTGGCGTGTCTTGCTGCTTTTGTGTGGGGATGTTGTTTCCAGCTGGTAGCAGAGAGTTACGCCCAGAAGGAGACGTGGCTGTCGGCGCTGATCTGGCTGTCCGACTATTACTATCGATCCACCGACAAGGATGCGGACGCGTTCGCAGCCACGATGACCGCTGCGAAACGGATCGCACTGAGTCACGCCGGGCTGATGCTGTCCATTCCAGAGGGAGACGGCTCGGCCAGCATCTCCAGCCAAGACGACGACCCCAAGGAAGCGGAGCGTCTGGCTGCGGCTGGGATCGCGAAGGAGCGACTGTCTACGACTGGACTTGGCGCACTGCTGTCGGAGGATTTCACGGGCATCGGTGGAGAGATCCAGATCTCGGGCAGGAAGGTGTTCGCGGCCATCTCGAGCGGCGTGTTCCGGTACTACGACACGCAGAGCGACTACGAGAGCGAGTGGGGGGACGCCATTGACGCCATCTCGCTCAAAGCGATCGAGGAGGTGCACTCGGACGGTCTGGATGCAGGCAGCTTCGTGGTGAAGGTCCAAGGCGAGAAAGACGTGCGACTCGTGGCGGAGAGCGCCAAGCTGGCCAAGCGGTGGATGCTGGTCATGTGCTGCTGCGGCGACCTGATCCTGAAGAAGGCGCCGCACGCCGACTACTGGGCTAGCACCCAGCCGAAGGAGGCGTGGATCTGGAAGCTCGACCGACTGTATCAGGTCTTCCGACGCCGCTTCTTCTCGCTGCGCAACCACCAGCTCATCTTCTACACGGAGCCAGGCGGCCGCATGCTGGGCATGGTCTCGCTCCCGTGCATCTTCCACCTTCAGATGTCCAAGGTCTGGACTCGTAGCAAGGAAGAAGCGGACTTCTACCAGCTGGAGGTGAGCTTCGCAATCCCCACGGCGGCGGAGGAGAACTCGCGGACGGATCAGATCGGCGACTTCTACGCGTTCCTACTAGCGTTCGACACGGAGGAGCAGTTGCTGGAATGGGCGCACGCGATCTTTGACTGCTGCACCAACTCGATGTCATTGAAGGGCAAGTCGACGCTGCCGGCGCTGAGTGACATCCAAGTGCTGCCGAAGGAGCTGCTCAAGACCTCAACCTTCGACCACAGCGACGACCACCTGTTCAACACGGCAGGTCTGCCCATCGGCCCGGCCGTGCTGTCGAAATCGCTGACCACCGACAGCGGGTTCTCCGTCGCATCGACCACTAGCGAATTCAGCTCGAGCGGGTGGCTGTACTACCGCACATCCAACGAAGAGCGGATCCGACTGCGCTACTTCATGCAGTGGGGATACGAGCTGTCGATCTACAAGCACGAGGTGCTCGCCGACGAGGCGGCCGCCATCCGCTACGGCGTCATCGACTGCCGCGCGCTCGTGGACGTGCGCTTCGCGTACATCAACTCGCCCGAAAACGCGGTGGAGCTCATCCTGGGGTCGGACACGAGCGTCATCATCATCCCGCGCACGGACGAGGAGGCCGTGATGTGGCGCAACTCGCTGCTGGACGTGAAGCGCGCGTACGGGCAGCTGGAGTCCGGCAAGAACAAGGAGGACACGTTCGGCACGGGCGTGTTCATCAGTCGCGGCAGCACCTTCTCGACGCACAAGGACAACGAGGAGCTGCTGCGTCTGCAGATCGAGTCGGCGGTGATTTACTCGTCCAACCTGCAGGACTGGGACGGCCGCAAGTGGATCCCCAAGTACTTTGTGCTCACGAGCTCACGCGTACTCGTCATGTCGCTGGCGCTGCATCTGTATGACGAAGAGCCCGACGTGCTGGGCTCCTTCGCTACGAAGGACATCGTCGAGGTGCGCGCGTGCAACGAGAAGGAGGAGGCGGAAGTCGGCAATTGCAAGTCGGCGTGCGTCATCACGCTGCGGCCGGCGGCCGGAGGCACAGGGGACGCGATCTACGCGGTGCCCGACCGCATGATCGTCAAGTGCGACTCGATCGGTACGCTTTCATCGCACTGCCTCAGCCTTGGGCGATGAGGTGGGGATCTCTAACTGTGTTTGTCCGTGTGGTGGGGTTTAGATCACTGTCTGGAGTGGATGCGGCTGCTGTGCAGCAGCAACGGCAAGCTGGAGCTCAAGAAGAACGCGGCCACCGGCTACTGGGGGAGCGTGAACCGCATCGCGTCGCTCTCCCGGCACCAGAGCTTCCTGGCGACGGCGCCTCTGTCTGCGGCCATTGCCGCCGCCAACTCAGGCGCGAGCGCTTCGACCCAAGGCGGCGAGCGGACGCGAAGGATGACTCGCCAAGACGCTGCGCGAAAGTACGTCCTGGCCCCCTGTCTGCTTCTCGACTGCCGCCCTCTCTTCGCGGGTCCTCACTCTTCTCCTGACTCTCTTTGGCCCTTTGTCCGAGCGCAGACGCACGTCGGAGCTGATCATGAACCGCAAGAGTCTGATGAACGTGTCGTAGGCACGAGGCCAAGAGCGGCGGGAGCATGGATCAATAAAGCGGGAAGGCTGTCGTCCATCGCCGACAGGTTGCGTTGCCTGCCTGTGTGTATACGTCCGTGCCTCTCTCCATTGACAGCCGCACGCTGCAGTCCGCTCACCTGTCTGCATCAGCAGGAGCTCATGGCATCGTCTCCCCCTTCGCTTGGAAGCGACAGCCAGCGAAGCGCAACACACATTTATACACGCCTCCTATCTGCTCTGCCTATGCGGTCCGTCCGTCAAGCCGGGGCGAGACGTCACTGACATATCTACGCCTGCTGCTCCGTCTTGTGCTCAGAAGTCGGCGCTTTCCACCGACGGATCGGCGGCCTCGTCGCCGCTGCCATTGGGCAGGTAGAAACTCGAGGCTCGAGACGACTGCGGCGACGGCGGAGAGCCTTCTGACGTCGGCGCGGAGCCCGGTCGAGCCGGGAGGGAGCTCTTGTCGGCGCCGTCGTCCTGCGCTCCACTGGTCGAGCGCGGGGGCGCCATCGGGTGTCGGTGGCCGGCCCCCACCACGATGGGCTTGTAGTCCACTGCGCCGGCGTCGCTGCTGCTCCAGGAGGTCCAGCTGTTGCCGCGGCGGTTGGCCGTCGCGCGCTTGACCTCCCTCAGGTCTGCGGCCGTGAACTGCAGCAGCGTCGTGAGCACCGGCACGAGTCGCGCCTGCTGCGAGGAGCCCGGCCGGAAGGACATGTACTGCACGACCACGTTCTTGAGGTACTCCATGTTGACGCCGTCCCGTCGCTGGGTCTGTAGCATGGCCGTGAGCTCCTCGGCGTGGCGTCTCTTGCCGTCACGCAGCTCCTGCAGCTCGCCGTACGCGTCCTCGAGCTGCTGCGACAGCTCCTGCATCTGCGTCGCCTGCAGACGCGCCTCGGCCTCCCGCTTGGCCTGGAGCTGCGCGAACTCGAGGATCTTGCGGTTGTCGGCGTCGCCTGAGCGCACGTCCTCCTCCACTTCGCCCAGCCTCGCGCTGAGCTGCGCGATCTCCTTCTCCTTCTCCAGCACCACCTGCAGCGCCAGCTTCGACTTGTGCTTGCTCTCGGCCTCAAGACGCTCCACCTCGCGCTGGAAGCCCAGCTTCTCGTTCGCCACCGCAGTCTCCAGCGCCAGCTTAGCCTCGTCACGCTCCTCCTGAAGCCGCTCGTCCTGCCGCCGCAGCTCGAGCTGCAGCTCCTCCAGCGCGCGTTGGGCTCGCGACTCGCTCTGCTTCGCACGCTGCACGTCGGCCCTAGCGGCCTGCACCTGCGTCTCCATCTCCTGCCGCGCCGTCTTGCTGGCCGCGGCGTCCCGCAGCGCGCTCTCGATGAGCGCCACCTGCTCCGCCTGCTTGCCGGCCATGCCCATGTTCTCCGTCTGCAGGCGCGTGGCCAGCGCCATGCGGTCCGACAGCGCCTTCTTGGTCTCCGCCAGGTCCACGCTCAGGTTCCCCACCTGGAACGTCTGCTCGCTCAGCGCCGTCTCCAGCTCCTGCTCGTGCTTGCGCGCGGCCTCCAGCTCCCGCTCCAGCGCCTGGCCGCGGATCTCCAGCGTCTGCTTCTCCCGCGACAGCGCGTCCTTCTGCGAGGCCAGCGCCCGCCGCTCCGTCTGCACCCGCTCCAGCTCCGTCTCCTTCTCGCGCCGCAGCAGCTCCAGGTCCTCGTGCTGCTGCTCCCGCAGCGTCTCCAGCTGCCGCGTGAGCTCCGCCGCCTCCTTCTCGCTCTGGACGCAGCGGCGGTCGCTGGCCTCGGCCTTCGTCGCGTGGGCCTCCAGGCCGTCGGCCGCCATCGCCAGGTCCCCCCGCATGCCGGCGAGCTGCTGCTGCAGCTCCATGAGCTCGCTGGTCATGGCCGTCTGCGACGCCGCCATCCCCGTCACCTGCTTCTCCTTCTCGCGCAGCCTGGCCTCCAGCGCCTCCGTCTTGGTGCTGGCCGTGTCGCCGTCCGTGATCAGCCCCTCCAGCTTGGACGTCCAGTACGCGCGCTCCTCCGCCAGCTGCTTCTCCAGCGCCGTGCGCGTCTCCCGCTCCTGCTCCGCGGCCTCCTGCTGCTGCTCGAAGCGCGCCACCTGGTCGGCCAGCCGACTCGTGTCGGCCTTGAGCGCCTCCACCAGCGCCTCCGAGCACTCGCGCTCGCCTCGCGCCTTGGCCAGCTGCGCCTCCGCCGCGCGGAGCTTCTCCTGCAGCGCGCGCGTCTCGTGCGTGCGCTCCGCCTCCGCCAGCTTCGCACGCTCCAGCTCTTGGGCCAGAGCGGCCGTGGCCTCCGCCGACTCCGCGTCTTCTACCTGCGTCTCAGGAGCACTAGACGCGGCGGAAGACGCCGCCTCCAGCGTCTTCACCTGCTCTTGCAGCCGCAGGTTCTCGTCGCTGGCCGCCTTCAGCGCCGTCTGCAGCTCCGCCGTCCCCTCCGACGTCTCCGGCGCTCGCTCCTCCGCTTGAGGCGGCTCTCGGGCCTGCAGCGCAGCCAGCTCCGCGCTCTGCTCGTCCCAGCGCGTCTGCCACATCTGCTGCGTGTCCTGCTGCTCGCTCCGCAGCTCCGCTTCGCGGCGTTCCAGCGTCTGCTTGGCGTCTTCCAGCGCCAGTCGCAGCTGCGTCTCCCGCTCCGCCAGCTTCTGCGTCAGCTCGGAGCCTTCGCGGAGCTGCTCGCGCATCCGCTCCACCTGCTGCGCCGCCGCCTCCAGCTGCTGCTCGCTCTGGCCGCCGCCGCCCAGCAGATCGATCTCGTCGTACCCCGTCGCCTGCTGCGCCGTCTTCTGCATCTGCTCCTTCTCCCGCAGCGCCACTAGGATGCGGTAGCGCTCGCGAAGCGCGTCGCCGTCGATGGTGCCCGCCGCCGCCTTCTCCTCGTCCTCCTCCGCAGTCGTGGCCCGCGCGCAAGCCGCTAGGTCCACGCCCACCTCGTCACGCACAAAGCCGCGCAGCAGCCGACAGTCGGCGTCGCTGGCCGCAGCGGACGCCAGGCGCGCCTGCGTCTTCTGGAACTGCGCCTTCATGAGCTTGTTCTGCCGCGTCAGCTTCATGCTGAGCGCCAGCAGCTCCTCGTACGACATGCGCGTCGCGCCCTCCGAGGCGGAAGAAGCGGCGGCGGCGGGGGCGGAGGCGGGGGCGGAGGCGGCGGCGGAGGCGGCGGCGGAGGCGTCGCCCCCCTCGAGAGCCGCGTTGGCGGCGGCGGTGCGCAGGAAGCTCAGCCCCTTGGACAGCCCGCCGCGCCCCAGCTCCCGCATCTGCTCCAGCTTCTCCTTCTTCTTCAGCATGGCTGTCTCTCTATTTGAAAAGAGGGGGCGACGCTCCTTCAAACCGAGAGACGGGATTTACCGGTAATCCGACCGGTATCGGCCAGCGGTTCCGTTCCGGTTGTCTTATTTTCCGTTTAGTTTCGACTTCGCTAGTTGGTAAATGACGCATCTAGAACATCATGTTTCCGAAATTACGAAACTCCATTGACTGGTTGATGCCCCAAACGACACATGGCTACACAGCGTTCCGGCTGAGCCGCCACTTCATGGAGCAGTTTCTCCTCACGGCAAGGGCTCTGCGTCGTGGCGCCACCTGAAATAGCCCGCGGCCTCTCTTGATTATAGATAGCGCGGCGGTTGAGCGTGCCTCTTTCCGCCCTGCGGCATCCGGTCGCCATTGGAGCTTGCTGTCGAGCACGAGCGAGTCGTTGTCGCATCCAGCAGCTCCATCCTTCTCCGACGGTAGGTCAGCAGGGCGGCCAGCTCTTCGCGAGCGTGGCGGCGTCAGCCATGGCGTCCTCTGCCGCGGACCCACGGACGCCCGTGCCGCGCCTCGCGGCCGTGGTGCGCGGCGTATCGCCGCGGAAATCCGTCATCCAGCGCCTCACGCCGTTCCAGAGCTCCAAGCCCGTGTCTGTCGTCCCGTACGCGCCCGAGCGGCTCAGCATCACGCAGACGGCGCTCACGCCCGCCATGATACAGGCGCTGGCCGAGAAGCGGGTGCGTCAAGTGCAGCCAAGACGTCCACGTCGGCTCTCCCTTCCGTTTCTAACCGTGTTTTTACTTCGTTTTTATTCTTCCTCGCTCTCCAGGCAGTCAAGTCGCCTGTAGGCAGGAAAGAGGACTCGGTGACCACGATCTTCGCAGCTCTGCGAATGCGACGTGTGCTCCATCGTGTCCAGGCCGGACACGACCAGACCGAGGCTCGAGTGGCTGTAGATGAGACCAAAGCCAATCTGGAACGGCATCTCAAGGTGCTTTCTCGCTATAAGATCCGGCAGGTGGACACGGATGGAGACGAAGCCCAGCAGCTCCGCAACCTGCCGAGGTTCATGGTGAACCCCCACAGCACGCTCTACAAAATGTGGCAACTGGTTCGTTCCTCTCTCTCTCTCTCTCTCTCTCGAAGCACTTCCTCGTTTAAACGATTCAAGCGACTCATTCATGTGCTCTTTTGTTTGTTTGTTTGTTGTTGCGTTTTTATAAAAACAGAGCACGCTGGTGATCATCATCTACCAGAGCCTCATGCTGCCGTACGCGTTGGCCTTCGGCTCCAACGACACGACAGAGCTAGACCTCTTTATGAACAGCATCTTCGCCTTGGACATCGTCGTGGGCTTCAGTACGCCCATACTGGCCGACGCCGACGAGACGGTGTACATCACCGATCGCTGGCAAATCGCCTCCAACTACTCCCGTGGCTGGTGCGTCCTCCCTCCTTCTATCTCCATTGCCAGACCGCGAGCCTCACTCCCCCTCCCTCCTTGCTTTGGTCTCAGGCTCTTCTTCGACTTATTGGCGTGCTTCCCCTTCGACTACGTGTTGCTATGGGTGAACAACACCAACTACAAGTCGAACCTCAACGTCTTGGGGCTACTCAAGGGGCTACGGATCCCTCGACTACTACGCCTCGTACGCCTCCTCCGCGTGGTTCGCATCGTCAAGATCCGGCCGGAGCTGCGGCGGTGGCTGCAGTACTCGCGCCACGCCAACCTCCTGCGTTTAGTGAGACTCGTGGCGTCTTTCCTGGTCATCAACCACTACGTGGCCTGCATTTGGTCTGGTCTGGTCATGTCCGACGAGACCCGAGCGCTGGATCCGAACTCTGATGTGCGGCATATGTACATCGTGGCCTACTACCAGTCGCTGCTCGTGGTCATGGGCCAGAACATCGAGGTCTTCGAAGACACCGAGTACATCTTCTGCGTTCTGGTGATGGTCATGGGTGCCGTGTTAATGGCCTTAGTATTCGGAAACGTGGCCATCCTGATCGCCAACTACTACGAGTCGCAGAGCTCGCACCAGAAGAAGATGGAGTGGCTCTTCGCCAGTATGAACCGCATGAAGCTGCCTCATGACCTGCAGAACCGCATCAACGGCTACTACCAAGCCATGTGGGAGCGGCACGGGACTTTAGACGGCGCTGTCACGGCATTCATCCCCGAACTGTCCCGGAACTTGGCCTACGAGGTCGAGCTCTTCCTGCGGATGGACATGATCAATCGCGCGCCGATCTTCCAGAACTGCAGTGCCAAGGTCGTCCAGGAGCTCGTCATGGAGCTGGAACTGCAAGTCTTCATGCCTGGAGACTACGTCGTCGTCCGCGGTGAGGTGGGAAACGACATGTACTTCGTGCAGAACGGCCTCTGCGAGGTCACCAAGGAGATCGAGGCGGCTCCGGCGCCTCCAGTTCCAACAGCAGCGGGTTCGTCCCCATCAGCGCCGCTCGCACAGGCCGCGCAGCCACCGACAAGTCACTCGCCAGGCTCGGATGCCGTGCCTGTGGCGCCACCCAAGC
The DNA here is from genome assembly GCA_001712635.2 of Nothophytophthora sp. Chile5. NCBI lineage: Eukaryota > Oomycota > Peronosporomycetes > Peronosporales > Peronosporaceae > Nothophytophthora > Nothophytophthora sp. Chile5. Next base: position 9,977 of record MBAC02005556.1, read on the forward strand.
CCAAGGAGATCGTGCTTAAGGTGCTGGGTCAGGGAGACTACTTCGGGGAGATCGCGCTGCTCATGAACTGCAAACGCACGGCCAACGTGCGGTCGCAGGTCTTCTCGGAGCTCTGCACACTCACCCGCGAGGTCTTCGAGAACATCAGCATGCGGTACTTGGAAGACCGCAGCATCATCGAGAAGTTCATCATGGACAAGTACGACCCGGGGATGCTGCAGGCCGCCATGAAGCAGTCGCACGAGATCAGTATGCGCAACAACGGCACGGCTGCCGCTGCTGCTGCTGCCGCCGCCGAAGTCGCCGCGGCTAAGGCCAGCACCATCTCCCCGCTGCAGCGTCAACAACCCAATCCAGGTCAGCCCGGCGGCCACCACACCCTGAGCTTAGGTGAGGCGACGTCTCGCGGAGAACTGGCCACGGCGAAATTGGCGGGGATGCTCACGAAGGTGCTCGATCGCCTCACGCACCTCGAAGCGCAGCTGGGGAAGGAGGCGCAAGAGCGACGCGAGAGCGAATCCAGGATGCGGATGAGTATCACGGCCGCCTCGCTGCATCTCGCGCCTTCCGGGAGTCCAGTCGACGGTCATCCGCGCCATCCAGCGGCGTTGGGTCACCTGCGCGTCAAGACCGTGGCGGACGAGCCGGAGCGGGTCTCACAGCGGGAGTTGCGCGTCGTCAGCATGTCTTCCGATGTCGTCACGGCCATTGAGGGCAGCAATGCGGGCATCGAGGACGCTGCAGCCACGGTAGACGCTACTGCTGCGGAGGAGGGGGAGGAGGAGGAGAAGCCGACGAAGCGGCCGCCGCCTCACGTTCGCATGAGCAGTTGGCGCAACTCGCGACGCGAGAGCTTGAGCAGTTTGCGGCTACGATTGACGGGGAAACTGTATGCAGGTCAGTCCTCCTCTTCGTCAAGCATCCGAGCGGGCGTGGGGGTGGGCGTCTCGGGCGCTGGCGGACGATCCACCGGCAGATCCACCGGGAATTCGCGCCACTCGAGTCGCAGCCAGCTCGATCGGAGCCAAAGGCTCTCGTCCGCCAGCGAGCTGGTGTTTCTGGACTCCAGCGACCTCAAGCCGGAGCCGGAGCTGCGATCCGCCAAGGAAAGCTGGCGGGACGACGACGAGCAGACCGACCAGTTCCCGTCGGGGCTGCTGGACGATCTGGCCAGTTCGCTGGATCTGCGGCAGCGCAATAGCTCCTTCCAGGCCGAAGGAGCCGATGCAGAGAGAGCTGCCGGCCTGTAACTGCGAATCCAAACACCCCTATCAAAAGCAGTAAGACCCGAGCTTTCCGTGCCGCTTTCAGTCGTACCTCCTCCTCTCTCCGGCCCTCGCGCTGGTTGGCTGGGTTGCTGACCGTCTTGTGGAGCCGTTTGGACAGCGTTGAGGTATTTCGAGGAAGCTGTCGGGCATTTTTAGCCGCGGGCCAGGCCGCCGAGCACCTTGAGAGGCAGCCAACCGCCTCATGTGCTCACGGCATTCCCACTTTGGGCCTCGAGCGGCAATCGGCTGAGCTGGACTGGCTGGAGTCCCTGCATCATGCGAATGAGTGACCGTCCGCTGCAGCCAGTGGCTCCCGTGCCGCCCGAGATCGAGGGCTACCTCAAGAAGCTTAAGCGCAAGACCCGCAGTCTCAGCGGCAGCTGGAACAAGCGCTGGTTCTTCGTGGATCCCCGGCGCCGCGAGTTCGGCTACGCGGACCGCAAGAACTCGAGCGCGCCCCGCAGTACGTGGCTTCTACTCGCCCTCGCTCTGCCTCTAGCCTCTCTGACCCTCCCCGCTCTCTGCTGCAGGCTCCATCTTCCTCAACGACATCACGGCCGTGCTGCAGTTCGACGACACGCACTTCCAAGTCGAGAGTCGCACGCGCAACTTCTTCCTCTGCGGAGAGAGCAAGGCCAGCACGGCCTGTTGGGTGGCCAGTCTCGAGGGCTACCGCAAGAAACTGGCCGAGTTCGAGCGGGAGAAGCTGGCCTTCGCGGCCGCCACGGCCGCCGCCGCTGCTGCCTCCTCCGCTGCCGCCGCCGCGCTCTGTATCGAGTCGCCGCAACAGCCGCCGCTACCAGCAGCCATGAGGGCTCCTCGCAAGTCCAGCACCAAGCAGAAGACGAAGAAGAGCCGCGAGAGTCCGGAACATCCGAGTCCGGACGACCGACAGCACGCTCACGACTCCTTCGGGTCCTCCTCCTCCTCATCCATGTGCTCCACCGCCTCAGGCTCTTCCAAGGCGAAGCGAGCAGCCGAAAGAGCTGAACGCTCTCCAGCAACGCGCCTTCCGCCTCGAAGCGAGCAGCGATCACCCTCTCCGTCCAAAGCAAAAAGCCGTGAACGCGAGCGCTCTAGCGCCCGTCGAGCGGCACCAGCCTCTCCGAACGCCGACAACGACCGCCAGCGCAATCTCGACCGAGATCGAGACCGCAAGGCGGAGCGCGGCCAGGAACGCGAGCCAAGCGGGGACCGCGAGCGGACTCGGGGTCGAGACAATCGTGCGGTCAGCAGTCGAGGCCGCGGCTTCGTCATGCAGGCCTGGGGCGATGACGACACCTACTGAGTCTCAGCTTCCTCTAGCCATCAATGAACAACTCTCCCGCCTCTTTGCTTCTCACTCTCAGTCCTCAGTCCTCCTCCTCTTCTTCTTCCTCTGCCAGCTCTTGTTCGTCCTCTAGGCTAGCTGCTGCTCCAGCTCCAGCTCGCATGGCTCGCCAACGCATGAGCGTCGCCGAACGCGCAGATTGCTGGATGACCCACCGCCAGTCCTGCCGACTCAGCACGCCACAGACCCGTGGAGCGCGCTTCTGCAGCAACGGGAACTCGTACGCGAACCAGCGCAGGAACTCGTCCAAGGAGATGCCTCCGGAGCCGTCGCTGTCCATCATGGCCACCACATCCGACACTTCCTCGGTGCTTAACGGCACATGCAGTCGAGTGATCAACGCCGTCGTCCGCTCCCTCGAGAGCTCGCCGCTTCCAGCCTCATCCAGCAGTTCAAACAGATCCTCCACGTCTTCCCGTAGTGCTTCGTCCCTCGGGAGTTGCGCTCTCTCCTTCTCCAGCTGCTTCCGTTGGCGCCATATGAGCGCTTCCGCCTTCTTAAGCTGTTCTCGACCGACTTTGCTGGCCATGAACTCCTGGAAAGACCCGAACGCCGCCATATCCAGTCGCCAGGCGTCTTCGTCCACCGTGTCCGAGCCGGGAGTCGATGCAGAGCTCCCCAACGCCCCGTACTTAAGCGAGGCTGCCATGAGTTCGACCGTGAGTCGTCGAGGTCTCGAGCCTTTCGCCCGCTGTCGCTTCCGTCGGTAGGCGCGTTGCACTTTGATGGCGGCACGTGTCCATTTCATGAATAGCAGCCGACGACGAGCCAAATGCTGACGGTAGGCGCACTGGATATCACGAGCCGCGTGAAACTCACGTCGTCTCTTCTTCAGCTGCTTCTGGGCTTGCGTTCGGCGTACAAAGCACTGCAAAGTGATCGCTGGGGCCTCACGGAGACGGCGTTGATCTCGAATCAGCTCAGTCTCCAGTAGTTGCAGGTAGCGAAGCACCGCCAACTGAGTCAGTAGCAGCTCCTTCAGCGCGGAGACCGCCAACTCAGCCTTCTGAGGCACGATGGTCGCACTGATCGCGTCTGAAGCAGCTTGAGAGTGTTCGCTCATCGCCTGTAACTCGGTATCAGAGGTCCGTAGCAGCGTCCGCGCCCTGCCAAGCGCGCTCCAGTGTTTCTTGTCCGTGGGCTCCATCTCCAGCAACTTGCGGCCAGTCTGAGAGCGTAAGAACTCCTTCAGCAGCTCGGTGCGGTTCAATGCCACACTCGCTTCACGCTTAGACCCGCAGGCCACCAACGCCACCCGAAGTAACGCCGTGGCCGCAGCAGCCAGCCCAGCGTCCTCTCCCTCGTTGAACAGCGTCGATATCTGATCCTGGGAGCTGCTGGTTGTCTCAAGACGCGCTGTGGCCTGAGCTCCGGTGAGGAACTGCCGGATAGCGGCTCCCAACGCGCCTTCTACCTGTTGGAAGCGCTCTCTGGCGTCCTTTAAGAGCGACAACAACAGGAATCCGCCGCCGCCACGGCCGTCAGACAGCGAAGAACTTGAAGGATCAACGCAGAAGCGCATGGCATTGACCTCCTCGTCCCCACGCGGTGGCTGCGTCTTGATTCTCGCGGCAATCGCGTCGGTTTGCGTCACAATCTGGCGGACACAGCGCTCCACTGCATCCACTGCGGCCATGGCTTGCTGCTCCAGACTCAGGACGATGACGTCGCAACGTCCTTGGAAGGCCAAAGCCCTCACAAACACATGGAGCGTCACCGTCTGCGTCTGCAACTGCTGAGTCCGCGAAGGTGTGAGCGCCTGCAGCGCTGGAGCTGCATTCAGCAGCATCTGTTGCTGCTTCGCTCGCTCCTCCTCTTCCTGCTGCTTCTTCTTCTTCCCGTAACGGAACAGCTTATGACCTTGAAACAGCGACGACGGTCCCCCACGTCTCGCAGGCTTCCCATGACCCTCACCAGCCGTTGCCTCGCTTGCCTGGGCTGCTGAAGCGCTCGTGTTGACCTTGGTAGCAGCATTAGGAGGCGTTGGAGTCACCTGTCGGGTCATGAAGATGGCTAATGGAGCGTTAGATGCTTGGAATTGCCGCACTTTCCGCTCCAGGTTCCCACGGAGCGCTCTCCCCTTCGGATACTTAGCAGGTTGCTGACTGGCCAGTACTGTGGCTATCGTTGCTGAGTCCGTGGCTGTCGACTCATTGCTCTCCACGCCTTCCTCGCTGAATTCTTGGGCTGCCAGTCGAATCACCACGCCGTCCTTGGCTCCCAAGCGCTCTTGGAGTACTGCGAGCAGCTCTGTCGCGAACGTTTCGAGCACACAAGCGCGAAGGACATGCGTGAAGACGTCGGCGGCTACAGCAGCAACCGCGAAGAAGTACTGCCGTTGATAGGCTGTGAACCCCACCACTCCGTTGCCCTCTTGTCTCCTTACTGCCCGCCGCTCCGTCTCGCTCGTCTTCGCGTCATGGCTGAACACACACAGCGCCAGTTTCGCCTCGCCGCTCTCTTGAACCACAGCCGAGTCCAGCATCGTAGCCAGACACGAGCAAGCGAAGACGCCGCGCTGTTCCGTCCCCTCCGCCGGCTGCATACGGGCTCGACTCCTGTCCAAAGTCCGCGGCAGATTGGACATCGGCAGGAACGTCTGCGCTTCCACGTGGATCTCATGGGCGATCGCCGTTCGCTCGCAGTTGTTGAAGGAGCAGAAATGAGTTGGCATCGCAAGCGGCCGTCGGGTTCGAGTGCCTTGCCACGTCTCCAGTCGGAAGGCACTGGTGAAATCCGTGCCTAGCGTCACAATCTGCTGCGAATGGAGTAGTACGAGGTCTCGTCGTAGGACCTCCAAGACACTGGCGAAGAAGAGACGTAGATCGGCATGGGCTCGAAGCGTGAGACGTCGCAGCTGGTTGTAACTCTGGCGGTGACGCGTCGACAAGATCGCGTCCTGTAGTTTTCCAGCACTTGCCTTGAAGAACGCCATCACATCAGCCTCCACAGTCAAGCGCTGGCCTGACAGAAGCGCTTCCGGTCCCAGACTATCGCCACACAACACGTGGTTCTCGCCCATCGGTATACCTAGAAACACGCGATGTGCGGTCTTAGGCGTGAGAGACCGCAGTGGCGAGACTCCATTGGCGAAGGGGACGACGACAGCCTGCTGGGTCTGGAGACACTGAACAACCGCCATGGACTGGTTAGCTACGTTCGCAAGACTCACTGTCACATTCTGCGTGAGACTCTGCCGCGAAGCCGCCACAAACCGCAGCTGAAGCTGTGACGCGTTGCTATCGCCACTACCCAAGCTCTCCCGTTCTCCCAGATACACGTCACAGTTGCCCCGACTCATGGCTTGTGCTACTATCTCCAGTGTAGCAGGTAGCATCGTTGTATACAGCGTTTGCACGGCGTCCTTCGATGGCAAACGCTCCAGAGATTCGCACAGAACGTCGAGTTGTCGCAGGGCCATTCGCCTCGCCACGATCCCCTCAATCCGGAAGTTCACTTGAGTGATCAGCGAGTCGATCAACGGCACGATCGAGAGCAGGAAGTCCTGGTCGTATGTCCAGGTAGCGCCTTTAACGCGTCGTAACACGAGTACAGTCGACTGGAGCGCCGCCTCGTCATCCTCAACATCTCGTACAGACGCACAATGTACCACCAGGACCTCTGGATAGCTGGGAAGCGGATAAACAGAGGCGGAAACACTGATTTGCTCTTGCTCTTGCAGTCTCCACCGCTGCTCAAGACACTGAGACAGCTGCTGCCTCTCTTCTTCAGCCTCATACTCCGTCCTTGTTTGGCTTGTGGATCTCTGGAGCGTTGCTAAAGCCGCTTTCTCGTCCCAATAGCCACTGCTACTATCCCGTTCAACTCGAACGGCGCGTAGCTCGACGACAGCCAGCAGGGTTTTGGAGATGACGGCCAACACGTCTTCAAACAGCCGCGGGAACGTGGTGCGATTGCCTCTGAACAAGCTGGGGAGCTGCTTCCTGGCCTCAGTAGCCGCTCTCAACCGCAAATTCTCGCCCAGATGATTCGCCACCCGCTCCAAGAACGTCACCACGCCATCTTCAGGAGAAACGTGCGTGAACACGCCACTAGCAGCTCCCGGGAACGAATCCACTGACAATACACCTACGAATGGGATCGGAACGCACACAAATGGCCCTCGAGGCGGCTTCACACTGCCAAAGTACTTGAGCTTCGAGGCCTGGCCTTGGTGTTGAGACTCATGCTGATGCTGTTGCTGCTTGTAGTGTTGTGTAAGCTGAGGGATCACGAGGCTCCGTTGCTCGGCAAACACACGGAAGGACACGCTCTCCACGGTGTCGACCACCTCATTCTCCATCTGGCTATGGCTCGAAGCACACACGAAGCGGATCCGTTCACACAGTGGCTCGACTAGCCCAACGTACGCGTTCACCCCATTCAGAGCGTTCTCAAGCTGCTGGAGTACCAAGTGAGGGAGAAACAGAGCCGTAGAGCCAGTAATTGTTCCCACAGGCTGCTTCAGATCCTCACACGCCGTCATTACACGGAGCAAAGCGTCTTCCCGAAGCTTTCGGCGCTCTTGACGGCTGTTTTCACGTGTTTTAACCAGAACTTCCGCGAAATTCTGGCCGATTTGACGCAAGAAATCGACGATCCCAAGCTCTGGCTGGGATTCGTTCGCTTTTTCTTCATACTTCGTCATGTTGTCGAGTGCTAACACACCCAAATTGTCAACCGGGACCACGATAAACGGCCATTTCCGGTCTTCGGGCACTTCGTTCGTGAAGAACCGCAGCTTCTTGAACGACGAATCTCCCTTCACAGCGTCTTGACTCGTAATAACGACTGGAAGTTGCGTCTCCAGTGCCTGGAAGCTCACGCCGTAGCCACGTTTCAGCTTTTTCCCGGTCATCACGCTGGCTTGGGACGCGCTAGTGTATCTCACCACTCTTAACGCTGGCTCCCACATCCCAAAGTACACGTTTGGCGAACTTAACGTCCGTTCAATCAGCGCGATTGTATCCCGTTGAAACTGGAGAAGCGCCTCAATCTCCAATTCTTTGGCGGGTGATAAGCGATGCTGAAAGCGTCCGCCTTTGGTCTTTTGAGTCATTTCCACAGCTTCTATCGTCGGAATCTCCTGGCAAAGCACTCGGAACTCGCTCAAGGCCTGTACACGCATCCGCGATCGCTGGACTCGGTCGTGGAGCGCTGTGAGGTACTTGGAGGTCACGTCGGCCACTCGTTGCACGTAAATCTGGTCGCAAAGTGCGTGGAGCTTCGGCCACATGGAGATCGTGAGGAAAACCTTGGACGACGACAGAGTCAGGGCCTCGACGCTCGAATACAAGCACGTCGTGGTCCCGAGAAACGCACTTAAGGCATGCGAGATGTACCGAGTGTTCGTGATCCGCTCCGCTCCATTCAGATCAGCTCTTCTTGGCACTTGAAGCAGTTCTTCCTGACGAATCAGGAAGTATCTGTCCACGACTTGCCGTTCCAGAAACTTTGTCATCTCCAATGCCTCTGCTTTCCGTGACCCACTAACGGCAGCCATTCCTGCTTCCACCAATTGTTCATACCTTCTCGCTGCCTCCTGCCGTTCTCGCTCTTCTTCGCGGATCGCAGCAAGCAGCTTTTTGCCAACGCTGTCCATTGAGTGCTCTTTGTCGGGCTCCATTTGCTTCAGATACTCCAGAATCGTCTCTGGAAGCAGCTCTTTCCAGCGAAAGGCCATCGGACGCACCACATTCACCAGCCACGAAGACGCCTGCTCTCTCTCCATCTCAGAAAAGTCGTATACGGCCGTGGTTTTGCCTCGAGCGCCGTCCAATTCCACTACTCGGACCTTCCAGGCGCCAATAACCACGTCTTTCAGGGCTTGGCAAGCGTAGAACAGGAGTTGTTGTGGAGAACGCAGTGGCTCTCGAGCCGCAGTCTGCAGCTCGTACAGCGCACTGGACCGACGCTTCGCATAGATAGCGCTGGCCAGCAGCTTCCCCAATGCGCTCAAGAACTCCAACACGCCGGCTTCAGGATGGGCTTCGTCTCTTCGTCCTTTCGGCACGCGTTCAAATGAATCGACACTGAGCACGCCGACCGCGCAATCTTCGTGGAAAAGCGGTATGAAGATGTTCGGGAAGCTCAAGGCCGTAGCTGCTGAAGAGTGAGAGCGTGGCACGGCCATCCGACGCAATCGCGAGCGAAATTCGGACGTTTCCTCCACTACCAGCGGCTGTTTGGTGTCCAGGCACTTGAAAGACACGCCTTGGCCTCGATTCAGTGAGCGATTCAGCAACGTTGAGCCATTCCCAGCGAACGTGTACTTGAGTTGGGCGCCATCAGCTTGCAGTTCCGCGATTTGCAGATGAACGCCGGGTAAATTCGCCGCAATGTCCTGGAAAACCCGGCCCACGATGTCTCCAAGCGTTCGGAGCGCATCGGCAGACGGCGTGAGGCCAATAGACTGGAAGAGCTGCACATTCTTGACGACAGAGCGCTGGCGCTTGGCCGCTCGGGCCTCGCGACCGCGCACACACTCCAGTTTCTGCTCTGCAATGGCCACCGTTCGTTCCAGGAACGTTGAAATGCGGCGAGGGATCTCAAAAGACGCGGCGAAATCCACTTCCAACGCGTATTTCACCGCAGAAGACCGACCGACGTCACGAATCACCAGCGCCAGAGCGTTCGGGTTCTTCAAGACGACAGCTTTCGGATTCGAATTCCCCGGATCTCGTGCTTCCTCATCGCGTTCTTCTTGCTGGAGTCGTTGGCACAGATGCCGAAGCTGGAAGTGCTTGGCATTCATATTTCGGATAGGCAGAAGTTGACGTAATTGACACCAGGAAGTAGCTTGGAACGACCGATCGGACCAGGAAATGTGGTACGTCGCGGCTTCACATGGCAAAGTCGACGGTGCCGGACTCGGTCGGGAGTTCACGAGGACGTTGACGATTCCTCCGCGGATGAACGGAGCGCAGGTGTCCCTCTCGCCTTCGCTAAGACCTTGCGGGTGACTTCCACCTTCTTCCTTCTCCTTGAAGAGCGCGATCCGCTTGATTTTCCGCTCTTGACCCTCCAGAAATGGCAGCACTCGGTCGTCAGGCACTTCTGTAGACGCCACGACGTCGATTTCCCACGGGATCGAAGACGAGGAAGACGCAGACAGCTTCTTCTTGGTGATTTTCCAGATCGCCACGCGTTTTAAAGGGCCAAGAGATTGCGTGATGGCGCGAATCAGGATGTCGTAGACGTCGTAGGCCGAGCACGTGGGGTTTCGCGTGATGTTTGCGATCTCCTGGAGCCAATGGAAGCTTCGATAGCTGTCCAGGAACTCCCCCGACAGCTTCGAGACGTCCGCCAGGAACTGGAGAGCGTCGTCATCTTGCGTGAAAAAGCGTGGGCTTACAGCGTCGCTCGAAACGGGCAGATGCATGCGACTTCCTCGCTGGAAAGCGCGGATAACTTCCAGCAATTTCGCGCGTGTGGTGACCTTGAGACGTTGAAACGTGGGTTTGTGTCGCAATTCGTTCTCAGTGAGCGCCAGGAACCGAGCCCCATCGATCTTCGCCTTTTTCAGCTCCATCGCAGCGTCTTTCAACTGCATCCGAAGAAGAAACGCGTGTAAAGCTTCCACAGACATTGCTTGAGGTAGCAAACGCCGCGCTTTCCGACAGGAATCCACCGAAATCACTCCAATCACGCGAGATTCGCCTGTTAGTAGTGGGAAACAGGCGAAGGGGCCAGCCACCGTCGCGTTGGGAGTGAAGAGATGTAGCGTTTCTGGGTCGAGCTCAGCGATGTCGTCGACTATCACGGGGGTTTTGGTCGTCACAGCTTGTAAGGTAACGCCCATGGACTGCTCCTGTTGTTCGGGCCTGTCGGTCTGGATCTCAGGCTGCTGCTGGTCTTGTACTGCTTGATCTTGAGGTACAAGACACGGTAAAGTCTGATGAAGCATTGCGCTCTTTGCAGAGCAGGCGACGAACCGAATGACAGGCGTCGACGAGGCAGCTGACGGACTTGGAAGTGCTTCATAAATGCCCAAATACAGGTCGCAGTCGCTTAAGCAGCCTTGGCAAACGTTCACGATTTGTCTCTGGGTCTGTACGAGAGTCGGGAGCTTCACTCGACGGTCCGATATCCACTCAGGGACGCCGCTCGGGTCTTGTGCTTCTTCTAATTGCTTCAACTGCGTCGTGAGCTGCAGGAAATACTGCTCCAATCTCTCGACTGATCGGGAAAACGTCATGCGAGAAGTAATGCCGCGTTCAATGACAGTGGAGTACAGCACTTGCGTCAAACCCGGCGGAGGTACTGACGTGGCAACCAGATGAGCGCTTCGTGTCTGGCGAGCGCGACGCACCGCCTCTTGCTCTGCCGGATCCGTTTGATTGCCTTCTTCCGCGACATCTCGAGGACTCCGCACCTTGAAGTGGTGACGCAGGTGCGCAGGGACGAACTCATACGGCTCCGTTTGTGCGTGCTCTGAGGATTGACGCTCCTCCGCCATCCCCGATCTCTTGGTGGTCGCTTGATGATCAGAAGCGACGTTTGGCACTGACCAGCCACTCTACCGCCAGGCAAATCCAGTCGAATAGTCGCCATCACCTGGACGACATCCGCAGACGAATGGTTGGCCACATAATAAATATATACACTAACCACTAGCGCAGCGATCCGGCTCAGTTCATCACCCATACACTGTTCTGCCTCGGAACAGCTCACATCTTTCCGAAAAAGATAGCCATGTAGTCAATAAAGTGTGAGTTTGCTGCGTTTCTTCTTCTTCTTCGCGATCGACTAGGAAAGCCGAGGTGCTTGGCGCACGTCGATCTGGCAGAGCCGCACACTGCCCAAGATCTGCTCAGGCAGTTCGTGGTCTTCCTGACCTTCCAGCACGAAGCCGAAGTCCAGAACCATGTTGCAGGCGTGCTCCGAGACCCCCACGAGCCCCTTGCGCGCCACGTAATTGAACTCGTGCGCGTCCACGTCGACCTCAAAGTAGTCGTCGCCCTTATAGAAGCGGTGCTGCGGTCGCGTGAGAATCGGCTGGCCGTTGTACGTTTCCAACAAGTGACGTTCAGCCCGTCCCAGTCGTTGCTCCTGGGGATTCACGACGATTCCGATCGCCTTAAACCGCTCACTCTGGAGTAAAAGCAGCACATAATACGAGTTAGACGACCCAACCACCTCTCAAATGATCCATCGGCCTGATACGAGACAGCCTTACCACCCAACTCGATTGCTGCATGAACTCTTTGAGCAACTGACCGACCAATCACCCAAACATGCAACAGATTCACAAAACGAATAGCGTAAATCATGAGTGACCAGGCTCTTACAGACAAAGATTTCTCAGGGGACAGAACGCACCCGGACGGACTGCAGCGGTGGCTCAACTGAGGCGTCGAGCATCGCTCGAATGGCCGGAGGAATCGCAAAGTACGTGACGAAACTGAAGCCCAGGCCGTCGCCCTGCTTCTCGCCCCACAACGGATTCGACGGCTGATAGGCTGGCACTTGGCAGTTCACAATGAACAGGTCCAACTTGGCTCTGCATTCACCAACAAAGAGCGATTGCAAACAGAAATCGAGACGTCCGTTGATTGTAAGCAAATATTTCCAGGACCGAAGAGAGGGGAATGTGGTCGGCAATACGTACTCGGAAGACTTCAGCGAACTCAAATCGATGGTGCCACCAATATTGTCGACTTTCACATCCGTCTAAAGTCACGAACAGATAGATGAGTGAACGTGTTCGAAGCCGAAGTCTGCAGACCAAAGCCCAACGTACCTGGTAAACGTCGATGGCGACAAGATCGAGCAATGCGGTCACTGATGCCGCCTTTTGCTTGGTCTTGCGGTAGTTGGGGCCTAAGCAGTGCGAATAGCGCCACAAACCGTCAGAATGGATACTTTCAGAGCAGCCAAGTATCCTCTCGCTGACTCTGTAGAGCGTCCCAGACCTTGCCGAACGTTGAAGCGAGTGGCGTCAATCTGTGTCCAGCAGCCAGCCACAATCTCCATCGGTGCAGGCTCGCACATTCGCACGGAAGCACCCGCTGCAACCTTCACGCCGTTGACTTTGCCGGCAAACGCGACGCGTTTCGGCGGCGCTTCAACCGCCGGGCTAGTCGCTACCTGCTCACCTGACCCTGTAGATCGGTGTCTTGAACTGGACTCATCTCGCGGTGCTTGGGTGTTGCTCGTTGCGCTTGTGACAGCCGCTGGCGAGGGAGAGGAGCTGTCGTCTACCGCAGTTGATGACGTAGGACGTCGCGTAGCCACTGGTTGTGTCACGGATTTTGGGCCTGGTTCCGCCGAGCGAAACCATAGAAGCCACACACAGAGTGTGTTGACCAGCAGAGCCAACAAATACCAGGACGGCACACTCCCGAATCGCACAAGAACTGCATAAAAGCAAGCAACATACACACGAGCCACCTCATCAGCTCCCACATGCGCTGCTCTGCTGGCTCCAGTTATCCTTCGCTTTGAGCAAACCGTGTCATTACCTATGAGGGGATTGAGCATGATGAGCAGCGTCGATCCGTCGCCAAGGAGCGCGCGAATCTACGTCGTCCACGCCCAAAGAATGACACATGAGAGCTCAGTCTTTCCCGTCAACTCTAGAGAGTACTCTTGTTGCTATCGCACGTACCTGGGTAACCAACGTCAGAATCTCGTCATCCTTGGACGGCATGGTGACCGTTCCGTCATCGTCCGACTGCATTGTCCTCTCTGTCGACGACGAGGATGGCAAGACTGGGGACGGCAAGGGCGACGGCGACACCGAGGAAGATGAAGAGGAGCTCAACGTCTGCGCTGGCAAGGATTTTGCTTCGCCGCTGCCGCGAGAGTTGGTGCGTGGCGGACTGATGATCGCCGATATGGCGCTCGTCCACAGACGGAACTCGGCGGTGGTGTCGGCGCAAAGACGCACTTGGGGCTGACCATCGGCGAGCACCGTGAAGCAGAAGGGCGTGGGCACGCCGCGCGGCAGATCGCCCTGCACCACGAGCGCCACGCCCGGCTGCTTGAGCGCCACGACGCCATGCGCGTCCTGCCGCAAAGGCACGGCTTCCAGAGGCGACGCGTGCCGGAAGTACTTGAGCACGCCGTGCTCGCGGTCCAACACGAACCAGCGCTGGTTCCAGCGCTTGCGCTTCCACTTGCCGGCGCTCTGCTTCAGCAGGTACGCGCTCAGTAGCGTCGCCGACTGGGGAGGAGGACGCACGGCGCTGCTAGAGGATGAGGGAGCGCGACCAGCGGCGGCTGCGGCTTGAGTTCGCCCTGGCATCGCGAGAAAGTTTGTTGAGGGGGCCGATTTGGCTTCACCCGCCGGAACCGGCGCGATGAGTTGATTTAACAGTTTAACTGTAGTAAATATGGGCATCGTCCATTTGTTAGATATAATCTTCAGCTTGAAGACGAAACAGATGGTTTTCTGAAACTGCGGGACTCCGAGTTTCCACAAATAATGAGTTAGGGATGGCTTCAGTCCAGCTGGGAGTTCCGCCTGGGACTTTGCGATCGGGAGCCCATAAACAACGGCTTGCTGGTGGAAAACGACTGCTCTATTTGTCAGTGATCGCTCTGATCGAACCCTCAGATCTCACTGCCAGGACTTCCAATAGCTTTGCACCTTGGACCATTTGCAAACAGTTACGCGCGGCGCTGCTTCTGGATCTTGGGGAAGGTGACGAAGGACTTGGCGTTATCCAGGACATTGCCCATGACTTCCTCATCCTCCGAGAGAAACGTGGCCTCCGTGACCGACCGCTTGTCTTCGGGGACAACCAAGTAATCCAGGATCTTCTTAGCAGCCACAGGCACCACCGGCTGCAGCAAGATGGCTGGAAATCAATAGGAAAAGGCATACACGTATCAGTAAAGAGGTTGGTTAACAAGACAGAGCGAGCAGACATCGCCAGCACTCACCGCTCATCCGCGCCGCGTCAATGGAGAGATACAACACCGTGTCCAGACGCTCTTTGGTGGCTCGATATTCCTCGGAGGTCACATCCTCCGCCATCCGGAGGGTCTTCGAAAGCACCCACGGCTCCTCCACGGTGAAATAGCTAGCGTATCAAGTCAGAAAAAAATGTCAGCTAGTGTGCTAGAGTGCACCAAATGATAGCCATAAGGCAGGTTGGCACCCACCGGTTGACGTCATGAAGGAAAAACACGATCTCTTCGAGTCCACGGGCAAACTAGACAAAATAACGACTAAGTAAGTATCGAAAGCCCTCAGCACATCGTGAACACAGCGTGCAATTAGCAACAACGGGAGCGCGTAGACTTACATCTGGCGCCTCAAAGAAGTGCTCCACCTTGGCAGCCAGCGCTTGTCCCTTGGCGACCAGTTCCTTATCCTCAGCCGTGAGTTGGTCCGGCGACGGCCGCTTTGGCATGACTCCCTTCACCAGCACGGACTTGCCCGTGCTCCGGGACACGAGGTTGCCCAGTGTATCGGCCAGCTCGCTGTTGACACGGTCTTCGAGCAGTTCGGCGTTGAAGTCGCCGTCGTTGGTGAGCACTCCTTCGCGCAGCAGGAAGAAGCGAACAAAGTCCGAGCCGTACTTAGCCAGCATCTCATGCGGGTCCACCACGTTACCCAAGCTCTTGGACATTTTGACGTTGCCCACCGTCCAGTGAGCATGTGCCACCACTTTCTTCGGCAGCGGCAGTCCGGCCGCCATGAGGAACGCCGGCCAGAAAATGGCGTGGAACTTGAGGATGTCTTTGCCCACGATGTGGTAATCCGCGGGCCACGCACGCTCCACATCGCCAGGGTACCCAGCGCTCGTCAAGTAATTCGTCAAGGCATCCAGCCAGACGTAAACGCAGTGGTTGTCGTCATCTACAGCACAAGATTGTGAGTTTCTCAACTTAACCACAAAGCGACGCACAGACTTTACATACCTGGGACCTTGATGGCCCATTGGATCTTCTCGCTGAGTCTGGAGACGGACAGATCGCGCAGACCGCCTGTGATCGAGGCACGCACTTCGTTGTACCGCGACTTGGGCACGATCACATCCGGATTGGAGTCCAGCCACTCGAGCAGTCGGTCCTGGAACGCCGACAGACGGAACTTGTAGTTTTCCTCACGCAGCATCTCCACGCGATGGCCGCTTTCCTTGGAGACCTTTATTGTGTTACCCTCCGCGTCCTGGACGTCCTCCACTTGCATCTCCGTGAGAAACGACTCATCCGACTTGCAGTACCAGGACTCGTGATTGCCCAAGTAGATGTGGCCATTGTCGCGGATGGTGCGCCAGAATGCCGCCACAGCCTCGTGGTGGTCGCTGTCGCTGGTGCGGATGAAGCGCGTGTAGTCCACATTGGCCTCCTGGAAAATCTGGTCGAAGCGCGAAGACACGTTGTCGCAGAAACCCTTGTAGTCCGTGGTGCCACTGGCCTCCGCAGCCTCTTGCACCTTTAAGCCGTGCTCATCTGTGCCGGTGGTGAACAACACGTCGCGGTCCTTAACACGGTACCAGCGCGACAACGCGTCCCCCAGTACCGCCGAGTGCACGTGGCCAATGTGCGGCGCCGCATTCACGTAGAAGATGGGCGTGGTGATCAGCATTGTGGGCTTCGTCTCGCTGGATGGCGCATCATGATGCACGCCGCGCAGCCACCACCTGTCCTTGGCGGATGCGCTACTGCTGCCGCCCGCGCCGCGCCGCGCAGTCGACGCGGAGAAGCGCTGCAAGCGGAGCATCGTTGTGTGTCAATCAATCCCCAACCGATCTCGACCGCAGCTTGGCGCGGGGTCACTAATATAAAACAATGACATACCTGTAAGCGCGGCACTAAAGCGGGGGCCATAATTTGCTGTCACTAATCGCGGCAAATTTGGCATATGCCAAATCGGAGAGCGAGTCATTTGCCATATTTCGAGATTCATCAAGCGTGCCTGTCATTTGCACAGCAGCAGATGTGGCTCGAATGAGGCACCATAGTGGCGGAGCTTCGTGGATCTCCACGTGTATGTATATTGACCGCGGATCTCGCCATGACGTAAGGCCGTCTTATGGCTTCACGATAGTAATAGCTCTGCTGCTGAGAGAATCTGCCACTGTGTCCAGCAATAATCTGTGGTGCATGGAACCCATCGGCCGCAGCGGCACTGGGTAAAAAGGAGGAGAAGGAAGGAAGCGTTGTGGTGCACATCACGCCAAGCACGTTTCGGAATCTGGCTTGGCTCCCTGATTCAAGCCTGTCAACGAAGTCAGCTGCGACCGACCGAGCAAACAACCAGCCGAACCTGACGCCCGCTCGCCGCCGTCCGCGCCGCTGCTCGAATATTTTCTCCAGCCAATCACAGCGCTCATCCGTCAGATTGCCTCCACTTTCCACCAATGAGTCGCCGGGTTACCCACGCCCCGTCACACTTTCCGCTGGCTCCATTGCGCTTCACGCAACCTTCGTGCCACAATTTCGGAACGTTTCCCATTCCGCACTCGACAGCTTTCCCCCCACAACGCACACACAACGCCAGCTCGCACCCGCACGCGGCGCCTCTCGCTTCTATGACCATGCCGCCGCGGCTCAAGCTCGCGGCCGCTCTGCTGCTCGCCCTCTCCTCCTCTAGAGGCGCCTCAGCAGCTTCCTCCTCCTCGTCGTCGTCGGCCGTCTCGTGGTGCGCCGACAGCTCCGCGTCCGCCGTGCTCACGTACTGCGGCGATGCCTGTTCGACCAACGAGCCATGTGTTCAGTACGCGAGCAACTCGTCGTGCAGTGAGGCGTCGCGCAACGACTGCGTGGTGCACAGCTCGTCCTGCACCTACCAGTGTCTGGAGAACGCCTTCAACACGTTGACCAACAAGTTTACGGTCTTCGCGAAGACCCCGCTGTCCACCGATGTGTGGTCGACGAGCTCTAGCGGCAGCTCCGCCGCTGCCTTCCCGTCTGCGAAGATCGACTCCATCTCTGGTGTACACTACTACGAGTCGACTCGCAACATGTACGTGTCTTTTAGAGAGACTTTGGGGCGTGGCGTGCTTGTGTAAGGCGGGGTTGTAATGCGGATTGTGTGTTTGCAGCCAGATTACTGGGTTTGATGCGATAAATATCCAGAAAGGCTCACTGCAGGAGGTGTCTTTCGGCGACAGCCCGTTCTCGACCGCGTCCGCGCTGGAGCAACTGTGAGTGCTCTGAAGTTGCAGGAGTCTGCCGTCTTCTCCTCGAGCTAATCGTTGCTTAACGTTTTGTGTTGGCATTGTTTCTGCCAGAATCTTGACGAATCTGGACCTCGCGACGCTCCCCACCGACTTCATACCGACCGAAGTTGCTCTCCTGTACGCTCCCGTCGTTTCCAGTCTTTGGCTGCTGCTGGGTAGTAGCTGACGGATGCACCGTGTGGTTTGTTTTTCCATTACCAGATCAATGGAGAACTGCAATATGGATAGCCTGCCATCGCAATTGGGCAACCTTGCCGGCAAGAATCTGCGGACGCTGTGAGTATCCGTCCATTGGCACCCAACGCTGTACTCGCTTCGTAGATACTCACGATTTGATGCTGTTATGCATATGGGGTTGCGTGCGTCTGTCGTCTGCTAGCAAACTCAACAAGAATCTGATTACGAACATCACCGACTCGGGCGACGATGTTGCGGAGACTCTCAAGGCTTTGACCACATTGTGCGTAAGCCTGATCCTTTCTGGACGACAGGATTGGTTTCTACCTGCGATACTTCGCTTATTGGCGATGCTAACGTGCTTTGTTGTGCCGACGTTGCAGAGACTTGACTGAAAACGACATCACGACCTTTGACGTGGTGCTTCCGGCCATCACGACCTTGTACGTCCTCCTGCCCTGGATACCCCCTTTCTGTAACGCAACTCTTATTTATTTATTTATTTGTGTATATGCTGCACGATAGGGATTTGTCGGGCAACAAATTGACTGCTTTCCCGTCTGTCATCTTCAACATGTCCACCCTCAATATCTTGTAAGTGCTGAGCTCTGAGAACAATCCTGCCTCTTGTGCAGTCTGCACTAATGCTGATGTGGATTGCGCGTTCATTGCGGTTCGCTCTTGCAGGAACCTCACCGGCAATAGCATCGACAGCGTGACGGTGACAGCGACACAATACAACTTTCTGAGGAAGCTGGATAGCACAAGCACGTTGGACATCATAAGCAGCTCCTGCGCATCCGGAGCCAATGCGACCGAGGTGCTGGATTCCGTTGTTTGTGTGTCTAATGGCACTCCTGCTACGACGGATGAATCGACCAGTAAGTACTTTCTTTTATGGTCGTTGTCGAAATAGGCAGCAGAAGTGACTGATGCGTGCTGTTGTTCTGTCGATGTAGGTTCGTCATCTTCCAGTCACACTTTGGTCATCGTCGTCGTTGTGCTGGCCGTGGTGGTGGTGATTGGCGTCGTTGGCTTTTTCCTGTACCGGCGTCGGATGAAGAGAGGCGGCTTCTATTTAGCCGGCACGCCCAACAACATGCTGGCTACTCCGCAGTCCTCGAACAACAACACCCCCGGCTCACGGGGTCGAGGCACTATGGGCAGCCGTGGACGTGCTTCGTCACAGCAACGACCGCCTACTGCCGCCAGCCGCACTGGAAGTTCCATCCCGAATATTTTCGCAAATCTCACAGATAAAGGCAAAATGTCCGATGCGGCTCGCCCCCGCGGGAGCAGCGCGCAAACGACGTTTCCTGCTGGGGCGGATGGAAACAGATCCCGACACTCCATCATCAATCCCAACGTGGCGCATATTCCGAGCGACGAGATCAACTACACGCGGACGATCGCGAAGGGAGCGTTCGGTGAAGTATGGCTGGCATCTTACGGGAAAGACCTTGTGGCGGTCAAGAAATTGCTGACCGTTGAGGGAACCAGCGTGCAGGACTTCGTCTCCGAGCTGAACCTGCTGGCCTCACTATCTCACCGGTGCATTCTCACTCTAGTGGGTGCCTGCTGGGACGAGGACCTGACCGATATCCAGATTGTCATGGAGTACATGGATGATGGTGATCTGCTGTCTGTCCTGCGTCGGAGCTCACCTTCGGTGCTGACGTGGGAGAACGGCAAGGCCACGTACTGCGTGCAGATCTGCGAAGCGGTGTACTACCTGCACAGTCTGCAGCCTGCACTGATCCACCGCGACATCAAGTCACGGAACATCCTCGTGGACTCAGAGAAAGGAGCCAAGCTGTCGGACTTCGGCGAAAGTCGCGAGCGTACCGTTGCGCGGACTATGACGGCTGGAGTCGGCACCGCCCGTTGGGTGGCCCCGGAAATCATCCTGGGCGAAGACTACAGCGAACTCGCCGACATCTACTCGCTGGGCGTGCTCCTTACAGAGCTGGATACCCACCAGATCCCGTATCAAAAGATGGGTCTGGAGGAGTCCATGATTGTGCAGCAAGTCGCCGTAGGAAAGCTGCGACCTAAGGTCTCGGACACGTGCCCGGAGATCATCCGCCGACTGACACACGAGTGTCTGCAATATGATCCCAGTCTTCGGCCGTCGGCGGCGCGTGTACTGCAGACGCTCATGGCTTCACCCCTTGTCCGTCGACCGTCAACCCTGCTGACCACGGACTAGATCGCCACATACGGGTGCGCCGCCGATCATCCTGACCGCCAGCCTAGTTCATGGCTTCAAGGCCAGCTCAGCCCGTAACGGTCCCCGCCTGTGTCAGCTCGAGGTTGATGGGATGGATATTATGTATCTCACTTTTTTGCTTTATCTATTTGGTGCAGTGGCATTTGTATCGTACTGTGGGCACGGCCACGAACGATTCCCACGTTGTACCGTGCAAGTGCTAACCTGTTTACCTTCGCCCTGATTACCGGAAGTGGTGAATCCAATCGTTTCCCCAAGAGGTCGACAGTGGAGCTTGCGTTGGTGGCACGCTATATAATTAGCCTTCGCTGGCGAACTGAAGGTCGAAGACCCGGGCACCAACTTCAAGCCTTCATCGGCATCCACAGGAGCGCCGAAATGCACCACCGAAGCAGCTCAGCGCCTTCACTCCGACGAGTGCCTGACGTGCCGTTCGTGACGCGAGAAGTGTTCCGTCTGGTGTTGCGCCTGGAGGCGCAGAAAGCGCTCGATGTGAACGTTGCGGCTCTCGAGCAGCACTTCCATGTACCTTCAGGGTACGCAGACGACGACGAACTCGATGCGCGCGGGGAGAAGAAAGGAGTCAAAAATGTACGTCACCTTGGCATGTGCTGTGCTGTGATATGTGGAATGTTGATTTGATGTGCGCCATTTGTACATATATACTAGAGCATACCGGGCCCGGGGGCATATAATGTGCCGGAGCAATGGACCAGGAAGGAGGCGACTGCTATGCCAACAGCTGCGTTCCTCTCTAAGACTGTGCGCGACCCATTCACCTCGTCGGCCAGCCACTGCGCTCTGATACCACAAGCCACATCTGCCGCACCGCCCTCCCCGACGGAGCGTGCCATTGCCAATGGTGATCCCGGCTGCTTTACTGATGATGGACTGCGGATTCACACTGCTAACCCCAGTCAACTCGCTGCTGGGCGTGCCTCGAAGTCGCCGCGTAGCCGTCTTCGACTGCCTGGCGCGTTGAGCCTTCGTGATCGAACGCGTCAGCTCCCAGACGACCAACACGAGCAGCAGCAACCTGAACTACTTCTCGATGGGCTGGAGAATGCGCCAGGTACATCCAGTTATTCCTCGATGTGCTCTCAACACGCCACAGTGTTTCCGCGAGTGGGTCGTCAACCGGATGTCAACAAGGAAACAGTCCCTGCTGTGGGAACGTACGATATCAAGCGACTCTGGGACCCCACTGCAACGTCCAGAGCGTCCATTGGGGCACCTTCACCTGCCGTCTTTGGTGCCTCTCGAGAGAAACGCGTGGTCACATGGCGACCTGCGTTCACTCCGCCGTCCTACACAGTCTCAACATCCTGGGACTCGTCGCAGCACTACGCCAAGCAGAAGCAAAAGGTCGTTCGGAGTGCTGCCAAGCGGAGACTCCAGCGCGCAAGACGCCACGCCCGCTCTCTTTCGACGCCGACACTGCGGCCATCAACTGCGAGCCAGGTTGTGGAGGAGGTTGACATAGTGGCTGGTACTGGAGCCCTGAAGGCGGATGCCGACGACGACCCGTTCAGCTGGCTGTGCCAACTGCCCAACGGAGAGCACCGAGTGAACCTCTTGGCTGCGAAGCATGGGCTGATTGAGCATGTCAAGAACCACACTCGTCGTGGTAGTATTCATGACACCCGCCAGTCGATGGTAAGTCAGGCGGATAACCAAACCAATCGAGACGACAAGCCGGTAAGACAGCGGATAGTTGTCGTGTGTGGTGTGCGTTAGGGAGGGGGAATCATGTCAGTATCGCCATGATGAGAGATCGCTCGATTGACGCTTAGTGCTGTCATTGCTGTGCTTCCGTTGTAGGAGGATGTCGAAGACCTCGCAGCGGCGCCATCGATCCCGGCGTCAAAGCAGAAGGATGGTCGCATCATGGTGAGCTGCCGGCTTCCCGGCGGCATGCTCATCTCCGCGCATATCTACTCTGCAAGGAAGCTGCGCAACCTCAAGGCTGCGGTTTTGCGCCGCCAGTCGCGCTTTCACAACGCAGATCAGTTCGATCTCTACCACACGAGTGGCAGGAAGCTTACCGCGCTCAATGACTCTCTAGTCGCGTGCGGCATTCATGACCGCTCGCTGCTCCAGATCGTGCCAGCGGTGGCGATAGCGGTAGCCCCACAGGGCCCTTCACAAGCAATCCAAGCGTGATCGAGGTTCCCCCTCGAAGCGTAACCAGCGCATTTCGCCTTCATGCTGGCTCACTAGATGTTGGTTGCTGCCACTGGGACCGTGTGCCCCAATAGTTTCCAGTTCTTCCACCACGAAGCAAAGACGAACCAAGAACGAACCAAGAACGAACCAAGAACGAACCAAAGACGAGGGAAAGGTAGATTAGAGCCCCACGACTACTACTGAAGTCGTTCGGGGGCTACGCACGGACCAGGAAAAGCTCATCTGGTCTAGTCCACGGTGACGGCCTTGGCGAGATTGCGCGGCACGTCCGGGTTGATGCCCTTGCGCACCGCCAGCTCGTAGGCGATGAGCTGCAGCGGGATGGTGGCCAGCAGCGCGGTCATGGGGCCGTTCGTGGGGATGGGGATGATCTCGTCAGCCACGTTCTCGCACATGGCCGGATTGTCGGTGATGACGATGGTGTGAGCGCCGCGAGCACGTACGGCCTCTGCCGCCGTCTTCATGAAGACGGCGTGCTCGTCGTCCAGCACGATGAGGATGATGGGTGTCGCGCCGAATTTGCCGTTCTTGGGGCCTTCAATCAGCGCGAAGGGGCCGTGCTTGAGGGCGCCACCAGGGTAGCCCTCGGCGTGCAGGTACGTGATCTCCTTGATCTTGAGCGCGCCTTCGTAGGCGATGGGCTCGCCGTAGCCGCGGCCCAACACGAAGAGATGTTCCGCCGAGAGGAGCTGGTCGGCAATCTTGGCGCATTGGTCACGCGAGCGCAGCGCCATGCCGATGGCGATGGGGAGGCGGTGCATGCTCTGAATCAGCTCGTCCATCTTGGAGCGGTTGCCGTCCACGCGGTTCTGCGCGAACCAGGACGCGATGAGTCCCATGACCGTCACTTGCGTCACGAAGGCCTTCGTACTGGCCACGGCATTCTCGCGTCCCGCATTCAGATACACGCCACACTTCGTGGTGCGTGCGATGAGGGACCCCACCGAGTTCACGACCGAGAACGTGGGCACCTCCAGCGACTGCTCCTCCGCTGTCTTGAGCACGCGGTGGACGTCCTTCGTCTCGCCGGACTGCGAGACCACCAGCAGTCCACCTTCTTTCTTCGGGAAGCGGTCGCCCGGACACTCCGACGCGTCTTCCGTGCACACCGTGTCGAAGGCGTTGAGCGACCGCATGAGCTTGGCCCCGTACTTACTGGCATACAGCGACGTGCCACATGCAGCAATCAGCAGATGCTTGATGCGTAGCATGCGCTCCTTCTCGTTCTCAAGGCCACCGA
>MBAC02005557.1:0-11465 GCA_001712635.2 Nothophytophthora sp. Chile5
GACGGCTTCAGGTGTGCATCGGTAGTCCTGAGTCACGGCAACAGCGCTCTCTCCACACGCAAACCGCATCAAGACACTGAAGAACGCCTCATCGTCGCGAACACAGCACAGCAGTGGCGCCCGCTCGAAGGAGTAAAAGCGCACCAAGGCACGTAACGGAGCAGATCCAAACCGCCGAATTGCATCTTTTGCTCGTGCTCGACTGTGTTCATACGGCTTGTCTGCAGCAGAGTGGAGGTTGGGCACTAAGAAGTGCAGGAAATACCTACAGAACCAACGAATACAGTGAAAGTCTGATATGCGATGCAATTGAAATCGATAGGAGGGCAGAATGCGGGTCCCCCATGAAGCTCACAGGAAGAATCTGTCAGTGGTGACGAGGCCAAGGCATTGGCGGGTGTCATCGTGCGCGGACCAATTGACGATCAAAGCGCTCGTGGCGTCCATTTGGGCCATCTTCTCTAGCGCATGAGCACAAGTCGAGTCCGAACGGATCTCCAAGGGCTCCGACTGCTGCCAAAAGTGAATGTAGTCGCCTGCCTGCAGGTCACAACAGGAATAAGTCTGCATAGCTTCGAGCTCTAGGCCAGAAGGCAGTGAGGCCACACTCACCTTCAGATCCCATAACAGCGAACCACGAGGCAGCACGATCGAAGACATGGTGCGTTCCAGAGATTTGACTCGAAGAGAGCCTTGACCCTCTCCAGGCCGTGTCGAGATCTGCAGAGTTCGTGCACGGCTTTCTCGCTGACGCAAATTATCTTGCCGCCGCGGTGAGGAGAAGCCTATGTAAGGTAGAGTATGATTTTTTAGCGAGACGTGCAGTGTCCGCGACTCCGACCGCGCCATCGCCTCGGGCAAGTGCTCCGACCTGCAGCACCACCAACACGTCCGGATAGTCGGCGCCGCGCGCCGACGCGTCCGACAAGAATATGACCGTCTTCTTGCCCTTGCGGGAGGGAGGCTTTGGCCATCTTGTGTGCTGCGTCTGGCTCTTGCGGGAGTGCATCTCCAACACGCCTGGGAAGCTCGCAACCTGAAAGTGCTACGCTATGAAATGCGCCGAGCGGTAGTGAGCAAGAACACCATGGCCTTGTAGGCCGAGAGCCACGTGCGCAGTCAGCACGTGCTCCAACATGGGGCTATGTCCTTGAGTTCGCACACCACATACTCGTGCTCCGTCTGGATGTTAATGTCGACCTCGGTCTCGTCGATCGTGTCTACAAACGCGTAGTTATCGCGCAATGCCACGCGCTTGAGCTTCTTTGTGGAGGCTGTCAGCGTGGCGTTGAACAACAGCGTCTGGTGGTTTCGGGACAGGAAGTCGATGGTGCGCATGATCTCCGGCCGGAAGCCCATGTCCAGCAGGCGATTGGACTCACCTAGACTCAGCACGCTGGATTTTTCCAGAAGATTCGCGATATTGCCCGTGTTCTATTTCATGTGGTCCATGAGGCGGTCAGGCGTGGCGAACAGGATGTCCAATAGGCGCGTAGCTCGTGAGCGTGCTGTGTCCTTGCTCATAGAAGCGTCGCCGAAAAAGCAGACCACGTTCATGGCGTGGAACTTGGTGAAGCTCTTGGCCTCCATGGCGGCGTCGGCGAGATTACGAGCGTGGGGATTACGCCCTGGCGACGGCCCGCGCGAACCATGTTCTTGATCACCGTCAGCAGGAACGCGATGGTCTTGCCGTTGCCCGTCTTGGCCAACACGTCCTTGCCCTCCAGATTCATCGGGAATCTGTCGTTCTACCCGTGCATCCGCCGCTCGTCCTTGAGGTCTTCCACGAAGGCGCGCTTGGTCTTGGCCATGATCTGCAGTGTGGCGAACAGCGTGTCCGACGCATGGCCGTCTTGTGAGCGACCCGCACAGAAAATAAAACCGAAGGTGCGGGAAAGTTCCCGCAGGTATCATCTTTAACATCTTTAAACTTTTTATAAATAGTTAATAATAGTTATTAACCATCTTTAAACGTGCAGAGTTAATAATCGTGTTAAAGATGCCAACATCACATAGCAGGCGACTTCTGGGGTTTCGTGCAAGCAAGCATCGAGAGTCGTCGTCGACAGCTAAAATTGACGGAGGTCGCGGCAGCAGCAAGCCGCAATGCTTCAGCGAACGTTGGAGCTGGTCGTGCGCGCCTGGGACGCCGCGCACGTGGAGCACAAGGGCGCTTATTCGGTCGAGCGGCTGCAACAACTGCACCTTTTCACCCAGCAGGACACCAAGAGTCTCCACGAAACTACCCGCTCGCATTGGCTGCGCATGGTGTCGGTGACCTTCGGGGCGCCGCTGCCCTGTCTCGCAGTGGCGCTGCTCTCCGACTCCATGCCGCTGGCGCCTCCTGAAGCGGGCCCGAGGGCCAACGGCGTCTTCTGGATCCGCTCGTGGCTGGTCATGGCCTGCTACACGTTTGCTATTTTCTCGCTGGTGCTTCATTGCGTTCCGGCGCTGCCACAGCGCCTCCTGTTGCTCGTGCCAATTTCTGCGGGTATTGGTGCAGCCCATGCGGCGCTTCACTTCACTGTGGCCACGCTTATCGGGTTCCCCGTGCCATTCTCGAACCTCACGCTCGACATTCCATGGGTCATGCTCATCGTCGAAACCTTATGGATCTACATGGGACCAGAATGCCGCTCCAGCTCGATGGTGCGTCTCCAGCTCAAGAAGTTCGTCGTTGCCCTCTACGCGGCGTCGAGTCTTGCCATGGTGTACCCGCTGTTCTACTTCGCGTTTCTGACGGTCAAGGAGTACCCTCACGTGCAGATTCTGCTGACTTTACTGGTCCTGCCAGCCATCAAGCTGCTAGAGAAGTTGCTCCTGTACCACGTCACTTGCCACATACCTGATCTGCAGGCGGTGTACCTTGCCTTCAACATCGAGGTTTTTAACACACTCTTCGTTTCGAGCTGCGTGCGCAGCACCACGTCGATTGCTGTGACGGCCTCGCTGATGGCTGTTGACATCTTGAGCACCTGTGCTGCACTTTATGGACTGCGCGATCTCATGGCCCACGTTGATACATTGAATGCCAAGATGGGTACTGGGGTAACGCGAGAGCACATGCTGGACATCGCGATTCTCATTGCGACGTGTCGGCAGCACGAGGAGCTGGAGGCGTGTAAGGACACCGTCACTCTGGATCAAACGGTTGCAAACGCGAGCCACTCTAGCACCGGCGAAACTCCAACGATAAAGAAACACAAGGTCTCAGTTGCTCCATTGCCAGTCGCAGACCATTCCGACAAGAGCCTTTCCCCGGTGATGGTGACCTCGATTCCGACCTCGAAGACGCCACGAAAAAAGAGGAGGGTAGCTCCCATGACGAACGCAGTGTTCCCAACTGAGGTTATACTGCCATCGTCGCTGCCCCCCGGACCAAGCATCATGGCAAAAAGTCACGACAGCATCACCGCAAAGACGATTGAGCGGTTATCGACTAAGGAGCGCCAGCATTATGTGCGCGAGGCAAGTCGTGTACTCTGTCGAGTGGAATTTCTGCTGGTCGTCGAGTACACCGAGGTCATCGTGCCAATGGTCTACGGTAAGTACGGCACTGATATGAGGACTGGCATACAGCACCACAGACACTTAAACTCACCTCATTGTTCACAATGTGTGCAGCCATCTATGTGACGGCAGTGTATCATCTGCCAAACCGCATGTACTTCCCGTACCTGCGCGATATGACGGAGTCCGATCTCGTCACCGCGGTGAACAGTGTACTGCTCTACGGGGCGCTTCAGCTCCTGTCGTTTGTGCTGCTAATACTTGCGCTCTCGCGCCGTTTCCAACTTACACCGGACGTCCAGCTCCGCTTCACGCTGCAGAGCGAGTGGAAGCTCGTGCAAGCACTGCTGACGCTCTGGGTCGTTTACGTGCTGCAGTCATCACTCGATCACGGTGGTGCGTATGCTCCTGCCGCGATAATCCGACTCGATTCTTCAGAAGGGACGCAATATCAACATACACTCACTGTTTTGCGTCGTGGGATGGGTGCTGTAGGAACGGATTACACTTTCAAATTTGAATGGCTGCACAAGAAAACCTAGTGAAGCGACAATCGTCACGACTTGAGCTCGTCCGGGCATCAGTCGGCCGTTTAGACAGGCCTTACATGAGCTTGTACCATTGTGTTTTGCTATGTACCATAATCTAATGCAACTCGCCGCTGCTGCTGTTAAGGGCGATAATTGCTGCGTCAGTCATCTGGCGAACGCGACGGCCCACTGCAGAAGCGCAGCCGCCGCATTGAACGCTTTGAGGTGTTGTAGTTTCGAACTCGCTTATGCGTCTCCCATCACCAAAACCTCCAGCCGATCGAGCGGTGTCTGCGCATTAACCCTCAGGTTTTTGTGTGCAGCCATGCAAACTTGAACGTGTAGTCCGTGCCTGAACCACCAAATCGGACGAAAGAAGTCAGTGCCTCGTCTCATCTCACCCAAATGACCTACTGTCTTGAT
Organism: Nothophytophthora sp. Chile5; assembly: GCA_001712635.2. NCBI lineage: Eukaryota > Oomycota > Peronosporomycetes > Peronosporales > Peronosporaceae > Nothophytophthora > Nothophytophthora sp. Chile5. The sequence goes on from MBAC02005557.1 coordinate 4,464, forward strand.
GATACCGAACGCTTCACGCACCGACATGATCGAGGGACGACTGCAGCACATAGATGATCCAGAGGATGAATTGGCTCTGGACCGTCTTCCACTCGTTATGCAGCACGAAGCGCAGTAAAGAGCCTGGCGCGAGTTGGAAGCGGGTTATGAGCACCGACAGCAGGAGCATAAACGACAGCAACTGCAGCGAGCCGTAGATCACTACACTGCGAACTGCGTTTGAAAGCTCGTCTTCGGACATTGCGCGCAGGTAAGGGAAGTATTGCCGGTTCGGCAGGTAGTAAACCGCAGTAATATAGATGGCTGGGCACAACAGAACAGAGCGAGGATGTGAGTTTGTGGGCATCGCAAAGTGAATGATACCCTCTGATCAGAACGTACAGTAGATCAGCGGCACGATGACTTCGGTGTACTCGACGAGCAGCAGGAATTCAACGCGACGCAACACTCGGCGCGTCTCCAGCACGAAATGTTGGCGCTCGCTGAGCGACAGCTGCTCGATCATCTGCACTGAAATCACGCCTGGATCCTTCACTTCCACGTGACTAGGTCCACGAAGAACTGAGGCTGGCAAGGCGGTCTCATCGGGAGCGACGGCGTTCTGCTTGGACAGCGACTTCTTCCATGCGGTCTTCGAGGGCGACCCTGGCGGACCGATAGCAGCCGTCGGAGCATCACCACCACCATCAATGTCGTGTTGGCTAACGTCTTCATCTGCAGCGACCCATGGCACAACTGCGGTCGCGCTCTGTTTGTGCCGTCGAGCGTGGTCTTCAGCGTCATTATCAACATGGTCGTCTTCTGTGCTAAGGCAGTCTGCGTGGTGGTGGGCTGCGATGAGCGCTGCAACGTCGACCATGCGAGCACGCGTGACCTCGGGACCCATCTTGGCGTTCAGTTTATCGATACGCAGCATCAGGTTGCGCAGTCCGTAGAGAGCAGTGCAGGCACCCACGAAGTCCGCGACCATGAGCGCGACTGTCACGGCCACTGTCGACGCGTTGCGCATACAGCTGGACACGAACAGCGCGTTGAACACCTCGACGTTGAAGGTGATGGCCGCTGGCTGTAAATCCGGCGTGTGCAACGTGACATGATATATGAGCCGTTTCTCCAGCAGCTTGATCACTGGCAGCGCGAAGGTCAGCAGGAACTGCGCACTGGCGTACTCTCGGGCGACCAAGAAGGTGTAGTAGAACAGCGGATACACAACGGCGAGACTGGACGCCGCGTAGATCACGATGGCTTGCAGCTTCAGCTCGTGTCGCACCTGCGCGCTGGCTCGGCACACCGGACCCATGTACCCCCAAAACCCGACGACGATGAGCACGATCCACACCATGTTGAGCGTGAGGTACGAGAACGGAACGGGGAAGGCCACTGTCAAGGCCACGACGAAGTAGAAACCCGTGTACAGCGCCGAAATGCAGGCAGAAATGACTACGATCCACGTGAGTCTCATTGGGATTGCCGGTACGCTTTGATGGATCCCCAGGAATACCGCTGCGGTGAAGCTGGCCATGATTAACCAGCACCGCGCCCAGAAGACGTCGTTGGCGCGCGGGCCCGCTTCTGGTGGTGCTAGTGGCATACAGTCGGACACCAGCGCGATGGCGAGACACGGCAACGGCGTAAGCACCATCAACGCAAATGCACGCAGGGCGGATGATCCTGTAGCCCCCCATTGATGTAGCGAGTGGTGGAGCAACTGCAGCCGCTCCAGAGAGAAGGCGCCCTTATGCTCCACGTGTATGGAGTACCACGCGCGCCAGCAGGCGTGGTAAGCTCTCCACAGCCCTCGCTGAATCATCGCGCGGCTAACTGATTTTGTTTTGCGCGCTCACAGGCCACAAGGTTCAGGCGCTTATGACCTTTCGGGTGTTGCTCACACATTAAGCGATCCCAAAATACCTCAGAGGTTTCATCGATGTCCGTCAACGAAACCTCTGATGTGTCTGAGAAAGCGCCTTGGGAGCAAGGTCTCAGCAAGGTTTCTTTTTTACGCCAGAGAGAAAACATTTCACGGTGTGCTTACAGTTTGCTGGTCAGACAAGGCCCAGCGCAGAACGCGACCCGCTCGAGACAGCCTGCTTGTTGGCAGTTCGTGGAGCTGCACGTAACGCGGCTGTCCATGTTCCAGAAGCGAGTGTGCAGTTGCACCCGCCACCAACAGTCTCCAACTTCAACCGTGTACCCAAAAAGGTGTGGGCTCACGAAGATGGGTCACACACTTCGAACTGACTAAAGCGTTTAGTAGCAACACAACTTTCGATTTGTGGGCCAATCAAACGACGTAGTTGAACCCATCCAGCCAATCAAACGCCCCTCAAACAGCAAAAGCGATGAGTTCCTGCAACTGTTCAGAAAGCGCTTTCTCCCCACACTTTGCGGCCCCAACGGGCTGTTCTGGATACACGCAAAGCCTTCCAGCGTCTGCGGCGCTGTCGCTCAAACGAAAAAGAGAGAAACAGCGAAAAAGAGCCTTCGCAGCAAGCCTTTGGTTGATCGGCATGTGCGGCGTCTCGCCGAGCTCCGCGCTTCGACGGGCGGTGATTGCCGCGGTGCTCCTCGTCGCCGCTCTATCACTCGACGGGCCTGCAGTGGCGGCGCAAACGTGCGACGTCGAGGGGTCGACGCTGTCGTCGGCCTGCGGCAGTGTGTGCGACTCGTTCGAGCCGTGCCTCACCTACAACGTGTCCGAGAGCACGTCGTGCAACAGCTGCAAGGCCGACGCAGATGGCGTGTGCAACTATGTGTGCTACAACATCTACCGCGAGGATCCAACCGACCGGTCGCTCTTCGCCTTCTTCGTCACGTTCGGCGACTACCAAAGCGAGGAGGAACTCGCGGCCCGCGCCGAAGACCCGACCTACGACGCGGCCGTGGAGAGCCTCCCGGACAACACATCCACTTACGCGTGGGCCAGCAACAACATCGTCACGCGTATCGACCCCCTAGACTTGCCGTCGGCGACGAGTTCCGTGTACGTGAAGCGATTGTTGGTGGTGCTATAGCATCCTGCCTTTGTCTGACTTATTTTCCGACTGACGTGTGCTGAAATCGCATAGAGCTCTTGCTGGAGGCAGCACCTTCGACTACTCGATCAAGTCAAAAGTGGCGAACGTGGACCTAGCGCCCGATCTCTTGACTTCTCAGACTCAGGTCACGCAGGTTTGGCTGATGAGCATGAACCTGAAGGGGCAGGTGGCTGCCGTCCGGGACTTGCTCCCGTACACGGTGACGTACGTGAATCTGGCGAACACGCTGCTGCACACCTTCCCCACGGACTTGCTGTCGCTGCCATCGTTGACTTGGTTGTACGTGACTGTTGTGGCTGAGCCAAAACACCCCTCCCAGTCCAAAACCTGGCTAACCTTGCTTTTCTTCTGGCCCATGCGCAGATACCTCAACTTGAACTATATCACGTCGGTCAACTCCTCGGTGGGCTCCACCATGATCACGCAGCTGTAGGTTTCCGGGGCTTTGCTGCCTTATTGAGGTGGTGGGACGACAACGTCGGCTTGACTAATGACGGCACGTCTTTCTTTTTTGCTGTGCTTGGATGAACGCTAGGGGTTTGACCGCGAACGGCATGACAACTTTTGACGGCGACTTCCCCAACTTGTCCGTTCTGTATGTCACTTTGCTTGTCGTTAGTCAATCTTTACTCTGAGATCTCTTGCATTCCATGAAAAACTGCTAACTGATTGTGCGTGCTACGTGTGGACTGGATGGACGTAGCGAGCTGACTGACAACAACTTTACCGAGATCCCTGCCGTCATTTTCACGATGACGTCACTGACATCGCTCTACTTGGCGAGAAACCCACTGAAAAGCCCAACGCTCAACACGGAGGAGGAGGTTGCGTTCCTGCGTTCGCTTACGACTTTCGACCTGACTGCCGACGACTTCCAGGAGCCGATCGACTGCGAGTCGTCAGCTCAGCGCACCGTGCAAGGGCTGACAGTGTGCGTGAGTGAGCTCATGGCGAATTCGCTGTCGGGTAGCTCCGGGTCACATGGCAACACTCCCGACCCCGACCCCAAGTCCGACACCACAATCATCGTGGCTGTCGTGGTTGGTGGTGTGGTAGTGCTCGCGATCATTGGCGCCATCGTGTATTACCGGAAAAAGCGCGGCAATGATAAACCCGACACGACCGTCCCGACAGATCCTACGGTTCGCACCACGCGGGACAACTATTACGGAAACATGTCGGTTTGGAAAGACGCCGAGCTGCTGTCGCTGCAAGTGAATGTGGAGGACATCCAGGATCTCCGACTGATTGGCAGCGGCGCCTTCGGCATCGTGTGGCTTGTTCGCTATCGCAACTCTCAGCTGCTTGCCTCCAAACGGCTGCGCGAAGACATGGTGACTCGCGAACGCACGCAAGATTTCGTCGACGAGATCAAATTAGTCTCGAGGTTCGATCACCCATGCATTGTCAAGTTTGTGGGGGCAGCCTGGAGCATCGAGTCAGATCTGCAGGCGCTGTTCGAGTACATGGAGAACGGCGACCTGCGTGCGTACCTAGCTGCCTCATATCTGCCGCGCTACTGGACGGCCACCAAGTTCCAGTTGGCGATCGACGCCATCGAGGCGCTGGTTTACGTGCACTCGTTCCACCCGCCGCTGGTGCACCGTGATCTAAAATCTCGCAATGTCCTGATCTCGGCAGACATGCGCGCCAAGCTGACGGATTTCGGCACATCGCGCTTTCGATCGCAGGATGGCACGATGACCATGGGGGTCGGCACGAGTCGGTGGCTCGCGCCCGAGATCATCGCTGGGAGCACTGAATACGACCAGACGGCCGATATTTTCTCCTTCGGCGTGCTGCTAACGGAGCTGGATACCCACGACCTCCCGTACTTCGACGCCGTCGGTCCAAGTGGGAATAAACTGGAAGAAGTGGCAGTTCTACAGATGGTAGCGAGTGGAAAGCTGCGCCCGACGCTCAGTCGCTCATGTCCTCCAACGGTTCGCGATCTGGCAAACCTGTGTATGTCCCAGGATCCACGGGATCGCCCTGTTGCGGCGGAGATCGCGTACGTTCTGCGCACCGTGCAGAAGGATATGCTTAATGTCTGATGAGAGCGACGCCACTTCAGGCGCCGCCAAGAGATGTCAATTTTCAACTATATTCGTCGACACAGTGAAACACGCAAGATACGTTGCCCGCATATTCAAATATTGCTTTCGTTCAGCGTTCTCGGCATTCATTGTCTTAGCGATTACCAAACTGCGGGCTTTTGTAGGGTTGAATGAAGGCATTGGAATAAGCCACTGACTGCATGGAGTGCTAGTGGCTCGTGGGAATTTCCTGTAGCTTTTTGGGACCAACGAACGATAAATCCAACATCCAGGGTTTGTTTTCATGAAAACTTAAACACTACACGCAACTGCATCCGAGAGGAGCAGTAAACAACAGAAAACGAGTTGGCGCAATGGCTATGCAGCACTCGTAAGCTGCAGATGGTCCCATGCTACTGCAAAACAGCCGACACCTACGCGTACGTGATGGTGCTGGTCGAGTACTTGCAGAGCGATCCCGACGGACCGGCGCCCAGCTCCTTCGGCTCGCCAGACGTCGAGCCCTGCGACCACGCGCACACGTCCACCTTCTTGCCCTTGATCTTGACGTTCTGGATCGTGGCCTGGTCTCCCCAGTTCTTGTTCACCGTCACGATGCTCTTCTTGCCGTTCACGGCGTACACGTTGTTGACGGTCACCTTGCGCGCCTTGTCGCCGCACGTGCCGCACGAGCGGTAGAGCTTGCCGAAGTCCTGCGCGTAGAAGCCCTCGATGGACACCGTTCCCAGGCCGTTGTGCTGGACCACCTTGTCGTCGGCGGAGCGCGCGCCGCCGCCGATCACCTTGGACACGCTGCTCGCCGAGCCTCCCTTGATGCTCAGCGCGTCCTCGCACACGTCGTCCCACCACACGTTCTGGATCGTGCAGCCGCTCTGGTCGCAGTGCACACCCTCCATCTGGTCCTTGCCGATGATCACGTTCTTCAGCGTGGCACCCGGCTCCACCAGGAACACCGCCGTCTTCGAGCCGCTCTCCTTCTGGCCGCCGCACTTGATGTCCGAGCGCTGGTACGTCTTCATGCCGCCGTCGAACACCTCCCCCTTCTTGACCGTGTGCGGCGCCGAGTAGTACACGTTGCCCTTGCTGGCCGGCCACGAGCCGGTCGGCATGGCCGCAGCCTCCGCCTCGGCAGAGCGCATGGATGCACCGGATGCGACGGCGGCGGTGGCGGCGAGCGCGACGGTGAAGGCGGACAGGGCGTTGACCATTGTTGTCAGCGGGTGAGTGGGTGAGTGGGTGGGTGGGTGGGTGGGTGGTTCTTGACACTGGGTTGACGGTGCAAATTGGAGAATGAGGATTGGAGTGGACGTGCTGGAGCATCGACGGTTCCCGAGCACTTCCTAGTGTACTGCAAGAAAGCACTGTCGATGTTGCAGCTCACGCGCTCTGTTGCCATCGACCCAAATGTATTGCTATACGAGGTAGTAGTATGTCGAGCTTCACCGATCGTCATTGCGTGGCTTGCGGATCACGAGGGAGCAAAATTCGGTCACGCTGACGAGAAAACCAGCAGACGCAAATCCTGGCGTGTTAATCAACACGGACGTCGAGATCTCGCCGTTGCCAGATGCGCGCGGATCACCACTTTTCCTCCACATGACCTGCTGTCTGTCTATACGGCGTGACGACTCAGCTCTTGCTGAGGAATAGCCGGGCGATCCGGGCCGTTATCCAATCCCGCATGCCGAACAGTGTTGCCGCGATGGGCAACCATCTGGTGGCGACTAACGCCGCGAATCTACGAGCACAACATTCGGACAGGAAGCTCAAACAGCAAAAAAGAACGGACGGCGGAATCGCCGCTCACTATGGGAGAATGCGGATTGACCCTGTATTCTACCGTTGCGAGCGTGCCTTTGTTCACATTCGGTGCGGTTTACTCGGCATCGGATTACTGCGTCGTAATG
>MBAC02005572.1:4601-21436 GCA_001712635.2 Nothophytophthora sp. Chile5
CTTTCAACTCGGAGCGAATCAATTGCTGGCAATGCTCACATCTATATTACAGTAATACAACACGCATAAAACTAGAACACATCAATGCAAAAAGTGGTTAGACCAGCCACTCAAAACCGTAGCCATAGAGACCAATATCGAACAAAACATGAAGAACATACCATATTGCAGCACGCTCTGCGGTCTCCGGGTCCGTGTCACGCCGCCACAGGCCGCCAGTACCGCCTCTGTGCTTGTGTTGATGCATCCGTGCTAACATCACCGCCTCCGGGCCGCCAGCGCCGTCTCCGTGCTAATATCGCCGTCTCCGGGGCCGTGGCACGCTGCCTTCAGTCCGCCAGCGTCGCTTCTGTGTTTGTGTCGCCGTCCATTAGAGGTTATGCAACTGTTTTGGGGAATGTTCCTCGCCTTTGGTTGTACGTGGGAGAGGGGGGGGGGGGAGTGGAATTTTTAGAACCCTACTACTCTCCAAAATGATCAGCAAAACTAAACCTAACCTGTGAAAGCCTTGTATTATGTCTCGTTTACGACAACCCTAGAACCCTATTTTTGTACACTCAGAGACGCTCGTCTCTGCTCTGAGTGCTGGCGAAGGTTTTGGGGTGATGGTCATCGAAACGACAGGTGATTTTGGTATTTCCTCGTGCGCGTGTTGTAGCCTCCTCTTCACGTCTTTGCAAGATGAACGCAATTTGGGTCATCCGCGAAAACTCAGTGCTGCGTGTGAGGGAGAGCATGGAAAGCTCGTCATCCTAAGATGACGAGGGCTCATACGTCGAGGACGCTCCACATGAACCAAGTCTGGGGGTTGGGTAGGAGTACGACAGTGGCGTGTGCGCCGTAAACGTGCCATCATAGGTGTCGAGGCACGCCGCATGCGGTCACCGTAGGTCGTAGCGTCGAGACTTGAGTTGAATGTACTGTCAGACGGAGCTGCAAATTCAGTTGTGGGACAACTTGTGGCCGCTCCAACTCTCCATCAAGCGGCTGGTGTTTCTCCTTTACTGTTGGTATGTTATGGTGCGTATCAGTTACTTGATTGACTGTGGTGGATCCCTTCTATACGTTCCTAGTCTCAGCCAATCAAATCTAGGTTATAGTTTTAGCTAAATTTAATCACATATCATTGTTGTATTATAATTGGAATACTGAATCTCTCATAGTCAGACCACAATACTTCCACACGACACTCCCAACGATTGATTTTTGGGTCGACCTTTTACCTGTCATTTCGACCATTTCGACCGTTTGCGCTTTAGTTTCTCCTTTTTTTTTATTTACCCGCTTCTGACCTTATTGCAGGTCATTACACTCCATGAAATTCTCTTTTCAAAGCGTTCAAAGTGCGTTTAGTGGCACGCTTCACTCCTTTAAGTGATAGCGAACCCCACGATAAGGAGTTAGCGTGTCGTGGCTGAGGCTTTAGCCCGCATCAGCAAGACAGTATTTCCGTCGATGTGAGGAAATCCTTTTGACAGAGCGTCACAAAAGACACACCCGTCGTGGACCGAGCCTTCCCATCCCGCTAAAATGTAGATGAAAACTACGTCGAAGTCGCAAACCGCAAGGACAGTTTGCGAGAGGAAGCCATTTAAATTACGAAAAGCGACGGAAGAAATGGACAAGACAATAGCAGGAATATGTGTGCCTGTATCATAAGTGTGTCGTTAAAGTGCGAGGTTGCAACCAAATGTAACACTGCAAGGTCCGATAACAAAGCGTACCACACACCCATTGATTGCCTCGATGCAGTTCTCGAAGTATGGGGAGGGGGGAATCGATGAGCTAGTAATTTGGGCGGGTGCTACAGCGGCAGGTGGTTCGATGAATGCCATTCGTACAATGCTGATACATACTAGCACCTCCTTGACAGTGCTTGAAAATCTGGCACCGCTGAACCACTGACTTGCCATCGCTCCCCCGTAGCACGATTTGTAGTTCGTGTAAAAACGTACATAAAAATCAGCATCTTCTCATCACAAGAGACGACGAGAGCTGACGAACCAACCCTGTCGGCGATGTCTGGCAAGCGAAGCAGCGCAAAACACACTCGTTTCTCGTCGCACACGAGCCACATCGTACAACCTCATCTCGTTGTCGCTTTCCACAAGCTCCTCGAAATACGCGGAACCTTGAAGAATCGAGGTGATGCTCGGCTCCTTCGAGTAGTATGACTGTAAATACGGTGCCGCCACAGCAATGGTTTGAATTGAATCCGCTTCTATGGACAACAAACAGTTGTCGCTTTAATCACCTTCGTCGATGCTCGGCGTTGCCGTCAAAGTGCACTGACCAACAGATGCTAACCCAAGCGACGCTTAAAGCAGTCTGCGAAAGGTCAGTATTTCCCAAAGTTCTACCCTCTTTGAACAAATGTTCATGAGATGGGTCTGTTTGAACAGGTAGAGCGCGATTTCAACGAGAACTGAACGCTGTAAAATTTAATGCGGAAAGAAATAAAAAAATCAGCTGACACTCTATTTCCTTTGATTTTAACAAAATCAGATCGTGATCTACTCAATCCACCCTTATCCACATGATTTATTTTTCAGATTTGAGACTGTCCAGATTCTGAGACGGGGTAATTTCGTATCTTTATGAAGTAAATACCGGTTTACTTATTTTATTTTGCATATTGGCCATCCTGTTTCCTCCTCACTTTGTCTTTTGCCCCTTTAGACTTGACGCAGCGTAACAATTGAGCTACCCCAACCCACATAGCACCTGGTCAGCGGAGGGAGGTAGGGATTTTGGTCATCCGGAATACCATGGAGAATGGATTCGTAGAATATGGGGTTCGGCCCAACCCTGCCATCTAAGCACAACCAACCTTTCAGCGCGGGCCATCGTATAATGTGGCGATCATGACTGATTTAAGCATTTGGAAACCTTGAATTATTTTGGGATGGGGTAGTCTCGTCAGAAGAGACAAGTTCCATTTATTACATGATCGTGACCGAAGCAAAACACCTGTTGACCTTTTTTTGATATTATTTTGTCGTATTTCGGGATTTAACGATGTGGTCACTCAACAAGAAGGAAATACGACATGGTGCACCCGAAAGAAGCCCAAGATACTCCGAGCGCGCGCACGAAAGGAACCAAGAAGGTGCCCCTCTACCGTCACTACCCCTGCATCATTGAGGCATGTCACACGCACAATTTGCGCAGCAGCTCGCGCACGCCCACTTGGGCGACATCGCCGCCATCGAAAAGAAGCCAGTGGAGCTATCAAACTACTGCTCTAAGCTTAAGTCCGTCGACAAGAAGTTGGAAGAGTTACTGAGCCAAGAGAAACAGTACGCAATGGAATTGACGCAGTCGATGCCTGCTACTACACCCTGCTGGAGGCATGTTGTCAGGTGCTGTTGCGTAAGTAGGATTGACCTTGGACAGGCCCAAATGGAAAAGCAAATGTAGAAAGTCAAGAAGAAAATGAGAGCGCAGAAAGGTGCCACCAAACGTCAGTAAGGCTGTGCGGTGCTAATTGCTATCTGCTGGCATGACTGCTATGTGGTTGTCTGATTTCTAAACTATGCAACGAAAATTTTCAACCGGATCCGAACATCTAGGATTGGGGATAAGTCAGCGTTTGAGGCTTATATGGGACAAAGCCAAGGGTTCGTTTATGCACATATGGGGAAGTGCATGCTTTGCGCATATCCCAAAATCTAGAAGATCAGATAATTAAATTTATTGGCACTTCCGAAGGTTGCAAAGGCTTTCGCCTGCTTGATACTGTCAATGATCTGGTGTTGGTTGCTAGAGATGCCAAGTTTGACACAAATGGACAGTTAAGTATTATGGAAGGCTCTTTCTCGGAGCTGATTCGTCGGCCAGAGGCAAGAAATTGCAGAACTATCTTCCGCATCTGAGGACTCGAAAACCCCAGGTCAACTCCCCACAAGTGAAAATGAGGGAGATATGACTTTTCAAAACAACTTTGAAAATGTGGGAGACCCTGAAGTGCCGATCCTGGTAGAAGTTAAAGCGATTGTTCCTGAAATAAGAGTGAAATATACACTAAGGCCCCATCTAAAAAAAAAGGAAGTGTAACACTAGGGTATGAGGATACAATTAACCCAATTTTAGGAGTAAAATTGAGTCGCTCAAGGATTCCTATTCCTAATTCTGTTAAAGCTGCCTTCTCCGGGCCATATAATGAGGCTTGGTTGGAGGCTGCGAATGTTGATTATCAAGCTCTAACAGATAATAAGACTTGAATTAAGTCTGCGCTGCCGCCTGGGCATAATGGTGCCATTGTGTGTTGGACATTAAGTATCATGCGGATGGTTCAATTGTACGCTGCAAATCCAGGTTGGCTGTTAGAGGGGAATCGCCAAAGATGTGGTATTAACTACAGTGACATTTTCTCGCATGTGGTTTTGTGCGCTTAGGTTTAGCCCTCGCAACTATTAAAGATAACTCCACCCATCAAATGGATGTATAAACGGCCTTCCTAAACAGGGATTTAACAGGTGGGGGATAACGTATCCCCCCCCCCCCGAGAATTCTGGTCCAAATATGATAACAAAGGTTGCAAACATAAGGAACGTTTGTATGGATTGAAGCAGGCTCCCCGCGTTTGGTACGGCTTCCTACTCGAATTTCTCACTACATCGTTTTTTTTACATTGCAAAACTAAATACTGCTTGTACATGAAAAAATGGGAGGTTTACGGTGCAACGGGCGTTGTCTTGATATGCGTTTATGTGGATGATCGAACAATCGCTGGATCAGTGCAAGCACTTTTCTTGGACCGTTGACGAACGTGAAACATGGTGGAGGGTAAGGAATAAGGCACTTGAGTGGCAGACAGGAAATTGAGAAGTGAGATTGGTTAGGCAGTTTTTCCTGTCTCCTACAACTGATTCCTCTTCACCGCTCTCATGCGCAGACCAGCATCTTGCACATGCGTTCGCACCCGAGACACACAATGTCTCAGGTCATCATCTCCTTCTCCCAATGTCTCTGGTCATCATCTTCACACAGTGCAAGGAGTGGCATTTGTCATGATGACCCGAGAACTCAGTTGTCGTCCAAACTCACCTGTGTCGCTCGTCCACTGTGTAGACCACACAACTCCAATAACTTTGAATGAAGTAATACGGTGTAGTGCCATTTGCATCGCCTACAGTGGAGCGGCTCCTTATAATAGCCATAGCAAACTATAACAGTCCAGTAAGCGAGCACACACAGTTAGGGGGCGAGTGTAGGGATCGAACAGGAAATATACCACTGGATTGCCGCGACAGGAGACGGAGTTGGCAGGCGCTTGGGGTGCAAGGCAGCTTGCAGAAACCGAAGCGAGCAAAGTGCCCGCCAGTTCCGTCATCCAGCAGTAAGTATATCAGCATAAATACACACAAATGCGTACAAACACTCAGTGTGATATCGCTGTCAATCCGCCACAGCCAGTCAACCATTATGGGCATCCTTGAAGGTTGGCAGACTGGCTTGAGTGGACGAGCGGACACGAATGGATGGGACAGTGGACGGAACAGCGGCATTGTCTGCTCTTGCGATGGGAAGATGAGCCAGCTGCTCACCACACCAATGTCTGGATGCAGTCCGGACACTGGTGCTGGTCACTGTCGACCTTCACGCATCACAAGTAAAGGCTAAACTCTCAAAGCGGTTTATAATGAAAGAGCTTGGTGAAATTAACCTGAAGCCAGCAAGGGGAAGGACCAAAGATTTTAAATTGCCGATGCCGTCGATGACAGTGAAGAAGGCGGTGGTGGCTAACCAGAAGAAAGCTGCGGCTGCTAATGCGAATTACCTGAAGGATGAGGAGAAATGTATGTTCTCGCTGAATTTCACCCATTATAGTCGCACCTTTGATACAGTCGCTGATTGCTGACTGTTTGCCTGAATTTCATAGCTACATCGGCCAAGTCGGCGGGTGCAGCCGAGATAAAGGGGCGTGCAGCAAATATGGGCAGTTCTGAATCAAGAAACAAGAAATCTGGGAAAGCTGCAAAAAAAGGTGCGTGGTGAGTGAACTCATGGGTTGTCGTCGCTCGTCCGTTAACGTCGCTAGATGTATTGTGTACATTTGCAGGAGCACGCAAGCGTTCATGTGTCGACAGGACGAAAGCAAGTAGCAATAATTTTGAGTCGACGACGACGGAGTCGCAGCAGAAACCACGTCCGTCGGCGTTTAAAACGTTCGCGCTCCCAAGGCCTAGAAGCAGCGCTGCAATTACTCGCTACACAACACGAAATCTGGTACGTTGAGTGATACCGAGGACAGTAACGTGGAAGATGACAATCCCCTTCCCCAGCAGTTGCAGCTCGAGCCCAAGCTGCCACGGGAATGAGACAGCAAGACTAAGGCTGCCCGGGACGCGAAATTGCGGCTCACACTGCGGCTGACAATACAGTATAGCCAATAGCACACAAAGGATATCGCTCCTGGGGTCGTTTATATGCTATTCTGAAGGTCCACGGAAAGGAGAACTATTTTCTATTCCGGAAACGAACATCTGAAACGGCGGACCATCTCAGCAGGTATGCTTTTGACATTCGCGCCAACGTCGCTTACTCGTTGCTCTATGTTGTGTTTATTTTTGTGCAGCCGTCACCACGATCAGGCATCAGTCACATTCGTATGGTGTGTTACAGGAACCACGCGAGCATAAATATCCAGTACGTTTTACGGAATGTCTTGCGCGCTTCGACGTGGAGCTTGCAAACTTGGCGTGAGGACAAGAAGCCGCGCTGGCGCTTACTCGTGCTGAACGAGTGGCGCACCCACAATTACCCGAGCGATATGGGGGTGCGTGCGCAGTGTGAAGGTGTAGCTGACACCTCCACGCACGGATCCATGACTGACAACGTGGCGTTGCTTGCTGACAAAAACGCCAGCTTGCGTGACATCGCAGGCTACACTTCGGGGGGAATTGGGTACATTAGGCTGAAGTGAGGAGAGAAGCAGCGTTTGTCGAGGATGGGATGTGATGCGTGATTATCTCATTACATTGGCGATGTTACTGCGTTGTAAGGTCGCAATGTTATGCCCCAGTAATCGCGGAACCTGATTTGGCGAATGCAGAAAGGGGATACAGCTCAGGCTCGCCGAAAAGACTTGCTAGACGCCCTCGTTTACATTGAAAGCAACATAATGTAATAATACAGGACCAACTGGATGTGACGTGCCGGCTTGTGATCCAGACGTCAATGCAGATGCTTTGCTTCGATCGCTGGGTGGAGAATCTCACTATGGATTGGACCCATGGAACCAATAATTTGGGCATTCACCTTGGTGAGGATCACTGCGTGATAGGAGGCTGACGTTATTTCCCTAGTTGGGTGACTGTAACACTGTATTTGTTTGGTTTCTGCTATTTTGTTCAGGGAGTCCCATCGCAACCACTCCAACTGGCCGCGGAGGTCATATCCTTGATTTCATGGCTCTCGATGGGAAATATACGATCATGGAGAGCATTTTCACATGCTTTAAATCGAAGAATCCTTCTTGGAATAAGATTCGCTCCTTCATCATTGACAAGCATTCGTGGAGTGGAGTGTATAGGAGAGCTGCTTTCCATCAGCGAAGGTCCTCCTTTACCAGGTTCACGCCATTACCTACTGGGAGAAACGCGCTGTAACGAGCTTCAACTTTGCGTTGTCAGAGAAGGACGACGTGCAAGGATACTTCGCCAAATTGCTGTACAGGTACTCATCGATATTTAGGGCCAACGTTATCGAGATTAATTGCACAATTTTCTTTTATTCTCTGTGATGCGCGCAGCAATTCAGAGGCTGAGTCTACACTGACCTGGTTGAGTACTGCAAGAGGAGACGCATGCCCGTTTTGAAGTACTTCAACAACTATTGGAACGTCTGTCGCGATGTGTTCTAACCACTTTCGCGGCAAGTACTTCAAAGCCGGCAATACTACGGCAAACCGGATTGAATCTAGTTGGAATCTGTTGAAACAGATACTCGGCAAGAAGACGGCAAATGACAAAACGGTTGTTGGATTGCTTAACCACCAAGCAACGGATGTCCGTCAGATTTTGCATCTCATTCGTCGGCACGGATGCAATCGCACAACTCCGCCGTAGTACCTGATCTTCGGTGGCGATCTTCGGCGTACCACATGAGTGGCTATGTGCTGGCCAACGTCAGGCTACAACGGGACCTAATACTGATTGAAGAGTGCTTTGTCTACTGTATACGGCTTCGCAAATATTTTTGAAAACTACTTCAAACGGGACGCGACGGACTAGATCAACCGGATGGGAGCGCGGCTTCCAATCCAACAATGGTAAGAACGGAGCAGAGTCAGAGTTCCCACCATCTGCATTTCGTTTTCATCGCTGTGCTGAGCGAGCTGTCCGTGCCCGCACATTTCCAAACTCTCGCGCCAACGCGGTCGCACACAATCCTAATTTGTTAATGTTAGAGATGCGAAATCTGATTGAAAACAACAGTGTCATAAACAAGCATGTCATTTATTTCGGGACATGATTATGCACCACTTGTGCGGCGGGTTAATAGCTTCGCTTCGCTGGATTCGCTATCTCGTCCTCCCGCGTCCTTGCCTTTCGAAGCATTGATACTTAAGGCAGCAGGCCCAGGTGATCATTATTACTGCGTGTAAATGTACTGCACTAGAGGGGGCAGTGGGACCGCCTGGTAGTCGCCGTGGTGGTTACCGCGAAGGTCGTGGTGGAGAGGGCCGTGGCGGCGAAGGTAAAGACCGCTTCTTCGGGCGTTCAGGCCGCGATGGCGCCTACCGCCCGCCACGTACCGGTGGCGACCGTGAAGGCTCGGCCCGTGAAGGTTAGACTCGCGAGAATGCGCGTGCCCAGGACTCTGGTCGCTGGAGATAGACAGCGCAGTGCGTAGGCAGCTGGAAGGTCTGAAGAGTGCGTAGCACCACTTGAGTTAGCAGAGAAGACCTACGAAGGTTGCTGACGATTTGATAATGGAGAACGCGCTGCGAGGACCCACGTGGCACGTATTTAACTCGTTCTCGGAATGCAACATGATCATATCCAGCAACGATCTGCTGGAAGCTTGTCGAAGAGCAGCAAGTCCAACCGAAATGCACTTCAACTTGGTGCATACAAACGTGAGGTACAAATTTCAAACAGCACTGTCCTAACAACAACGTACTCGACTTTGGTTTGCACGCGGGCGGATGAGCTCGCACCGGTGGAGGGATAGCGCTTCTTGAGATTATTGGCGTGGCGATCGGTGAAGAAACTGAGAGAACTGCGCAACTTTGATCGAGGCCGATACTGCGAGGGGTTTTGGGTAGAGTATACTGCAGACAGCGCTATGCTCGTAATTCTTCGCGGTTTGCATGGGCTCTAGTGGCCAAGACTCCTACCAGGCAATTCGCAGTTCGAAGACTGTCGTTAGGAGGCGAATTTGAATGTAATCTTAAAACATTCATGCAACATCACAAGCCCACGACCAACGACTAAATTAAAATGTTATTGCTCCACACATTGGACCTTTCTGACAGATGCAGGCTGGAATTCCGCACAAAATATGCGGATAGCACAACAGAATCTATTACTCTGATATCACTTAACGGATAACCCCGGATTGAGTATGGTACACCATTCATGTATTATGTCATCGAATAGTGGAAAGTAACAATTTGGAGCGGTATACTATTTTGGAGGTCCACTTCATCGTGCCAGGTCGTGACATCAATGCCGTCGTTCGTCGAGCATATTTTTCATTTTGAACAAACCATTTCGCCCAGCATGCCACGCCTGGCCTCATGACAACCCACATAGTTTCGCTTCGAAGTAAGGTATATTATCGTACGGTCAACAATCAGGGTTCAATCGTAGCATTAAGGGCGAAGTCCCCCATTATAATCATGTCACTCTGATTTACTTAGTACGAACTGTGTCTTTCTGTTATGTTGTCTGCCTGATCGGGCTTCTAAAGCGGGGTTTAAGCTCTTGTCAAGAGAGGGTGAACATTTTGGAGCTTCCACGGTAAAAACAGGCATTGAAAGGGGTAGTTTTATCGCACCATCCACCGACTTTCGCAGAAGAAAGCGAAACGACAGGCAAGGAGCGCGACGAGGAAAGATCTGGGTGAGGATGGTGCGAGTTAACCATCGCGAATATGGCCGTTAGGTTTACTGCAGTAGCTGGCCAGGACACGGCGCCAATGTGTATCTGGTGACGCCACGCAGTCAAGGACCTAGTCAGACAGCCAGTGCTCTTCTGTCGCGAGCGGAGACATCGACCGTGCTAGAGGTCAAGGCAGCAGAGCTGTGTTGACATCAAGGTTAGCATCCGCGTGTGGCATGCCATTTCTTTCTGGATCTGCCTAACACTCTGTCAATTTTGTGCAATAGCTCTCTTTGTGTGGTGTAGCAACTGGTCGCTTCAGGACGTCAGTGAGCGGGCCAGACTCCAGGTGCAGCAATTCCTTATCGGGAGCGAGGTTAGTGTGCATGAGGGCGACAGTCTGCTCTTTTGTTTCTCGCATCCGATATTGTCCTGCCTACAGTTTTGTTGACTTGTTCGTTTTATTGTCTACAACAGCATACGATAATTGCGATGGAAGAAGGAGCTGATCTTCCACTACCCCCTCAACTTCACTGCCGCCTCTGCGTGAAGTCTGGGAAGCCGTTGGAACCTTGTCGGGATCGTGTGCCTGGCCATGACTTTGCCTTCATGGTGGCAGATGGGTACGATGTGTTGATGGGTCACATTAAGCGAATCTATGAAGCGACGGAGGGTTTGACCCGACGAGAACCTGTCGACATCTACGCTAAACCAACCAAGCATGCGCCTCAGAAAAGCTACGTGCTACCTTCTCGCACCCCAGAAGTGCTGCGTGGGCAGCTTGCTGAGATCTGGCACAAGATCCACCTTCTCAAGCTCGGCCACGCAGCATTCATGCTGCTCATATTTGAGTACGTCCCACGGAGACGTACACAACGCCTGACGCCACTGAGACGTGCGACAGCCAGCCGGATCCAGGAGCAATTACCTCGAGTTGCCGCATACATGGATGAGCATCAAATAAAGGGCGGCTCGGCTTCACAGCGCTATGCTGCTGTAAGTCAGGCATGTCTAGCTGACGACGCGCTCGCTCAAGTTCCTGATAATGCAGCGTTTGGGCAACTGCAATTTATTGACCTGCAAGCGGCTGCCATGAGAGACAAAGTGCAAAACTAGCAAACGGCAGACCCAGGATACCATCTCATTCGGGCGCGGATGCATGGTGTTGTCGTCCCGCTATTTCGCAATGCTGCTGACCTCCGTGAAGCGTTGGGCTTGCCGCCCTATACTTTGCGGCCGCCGTTCCGTCTACCACGAGAGATGGATACACCAGATCCTCAGCAAGACATGGAATATGTGGACCATGCATCGCAGCCATAGATAGACTGAGGACTGGGTAGATTCATTCCGTTACTGCTGTATCCAAAGTGCCCATACAAATTGAGCCCAACGTGATCACTACCCTTCGTACAATAGTGCATTGTAACTTCCAAAGCATCGTGGGCATTCGCGGAATGCCACGTTGGCGTGTCGTTGAAGTCATTGTTTTAAAAGCGAAAGCCCACATCTCTGGGGTTTAAACCGGGAGAGGAAGGGAGGGGAGAATAGGAGCGCGCCAGTAGCGTGTACGAGAGCTTGGAATTCTTCGTACATATGGATGTTCGCATTGTCGAGCACGACGATTGAGCGGGGCAGCGGCCATGGGTTGAGATACGGCGCGGTCTTCTTCTTGAAGACGTCATGGAAGTTGCGGCGCGTGATAGTGTCGTTCACGGTGCCCCAAGAAAAAAAACTGGTCACGTCGAACGCCGCCAATATCGAAACGCGCTTTCCTCTTGAAAAGGAGATACAGACATTCGCGGCCGTATTTCGTGCAGACCAGCCATGTCTGCGAAGCACGGACCTGTCAATAATAACCAAAGCACAATGCAAGCCGCCTTAGAAATGCACCATATCACCACTAGACAATTTGTTGCACGCACCTTCCATCTTTTGATGTTTCATCAACGAAAACGGGCTGGTCAGGCCCGCTGTAGAATGGCGAAAGTCGAGCAATAAACTCTTTCCGTTCTCTTGGAAGGCATTCAAAAGCTCGCTTCGTGAGCACTTTGCGGGTCAGACCAAGATCAAATCGCAACGCACGACAAATTTTCGCGTCCGATAGACAAAGACCACTAGGGAATTGATCAAGAATATCTCCACGGAGCTTCTCAAAATAAAAGCACGGATGAATTTCTGCAGATGAACACACAAATGCACGCACAGGTTCGGTCCACTTTAACCCCTTTTCGGTCTGTGTAGTTTTGTCCACGATGCCTATCTGCAAGAATCGCTGATACCATCTCGTGAGAGTTCGCTCAGAGATCCCCAGCAGCATGGCCACGACACTCAGCTGAATATCATACACATACATAAGCATCATTGGACGCCACCTTAGATCAAGAGAAAAGTCATTTTTTTTCCTGCACGCAAAACCCGCAAAGACTATTGTTTTCTCACGAAAAGTCCGAATGCCACTCTGCTCATCGGCAATCGGACTTCTGACTGGCTGCGAAGCCTTCGCAGCACCCAAAAGGAGCCAGTCCTCTAAATACGTTTTAGTGCTGAAATTTACCATTGGCGGATAAAGTGAACTGTAAAATGTTCGCCCTATTGCATGATAAAACACGCATCCCTTTTCAAGTTGGATTAGCCAAAGTTTTGGAAAGGCACAATATTATTGAGGCTTTCAGCTTTTTTCTGCTCTCATATCCAACGACTCAGGTTTTGAAATATGATCTGTAATAGGGTTAGGCTATCTTATTTTGGACCCGACGCCGCCATATTTGACTTCTTTTGGCTTCGCCCACGTCCTTAGATAAACAGTCTGGTGTCTGTGTGGAGAGAGCCGGCAAAGCGGGGGAGGCAATATTACCCCCCACCTTTAATATAAGTTTGTTAGTGCTGTCCGCTGGCAAAGGTCGCTGGTGGATGGGGAAGGCCGCTTCCGCTGGCTACTGGTGACGACGGACGGCGATGGCGTCGCGTGGGCGCTGGAGCTGATGACTTGAGATCGCTGCCGGTGTTGGTGGCCGCCAGAGGCTGCTGCTGACGGAGAGGGCCACTGATGCCGGTGCTGTTGGACGGAGAGGGCCGCTGCGGCTGGAGCTGGCCGGCAGGGAAGAAGGACTGTTGGTGGGGGCCTTGGAGTACAGCGGCAGCGTAAGGCCACTAATGATTCTACTTGATTCTCTTGGGTAATTTCAATCAATGGAATCACGGCCTTCAAGACTCGATTATCTCCGAAATGCTGGTACCCACTTACCGTATCACTACCGGTCTCCAGCCATCTCTTGCGACGCAAGCGTTGTCGTTGCTGGCATCAGCTCTGCTACTGTGGCGCCATTGAAGCCGGTCCTCAACAGCAGCGCGATAAAATACATGGAGAATACACATGAAGACCAATACATTTCGCAAGGCCAGGAAGATGACTACTGGCAGAGGCTGTTGGCAATGGCTGCTAGTTGGGCAGGTGGCAATGATCGGTGTCACATACCAGGTGCAGGTGGCAGAGGTTGGTGGCATAGGCTGGTGGCAGAGGTTGGTGGCAGAAGATAGTGGCGATGATTGCAAAAGTGACTAGCGACAGATAGTGTTGAACCACTACAAGACTCCCACTATCAACACACGCTGAGCGTGCATCATTGCGCCATTATCCCAGCTCAGTTTATTGCCCAAGGTGGGTGCCGAGGTTGTTCCTACACCGAATGTCGAAGAGGCGCGTGCCGAAGCTGGCCCCTGGCCAGTGGAGGGAATACGCGCCGTCGCTGATCGGTCCCACTCACTCCCGCCTAACGTAGATGCTGTGTTCATCACCCGAGCCGGAGGGCTCGAGGAAGCTAGCGCGGGGACGTGCACTTCGGTTTTGGTGACGATTATGCCGTGTTCAGGGAGAAATGCATCGCAAGGTATACAGAATGTGAAGCAAACCCAGAAGCTGCCAAAACGCCACTCCAGCTTCGGAAAACCTCTCAATATACATGAAGAAAGCACCGGACGATACCCACGATAAATTATTGAAGTTGACTCCCGATAATGTGTCGATGCTCAATCATCGCTGGAAGCTTCTGATGCCGCGAGATCTGGCTCAGATTGGGGAGTTCCACTTTGAGGAGTTTCTTCACGTGGAGCGCGCGACACCACCTGAAAAATTCCACTCCTCAACTCCTCCGCTAGTTAAGCAAGCCAGACTACAACGAATGGGAGAAACAGCCAATTCGGTGTCGTTCGGGACCATAGCTACTCACCACCTCAATGTGGTGCGAGGAAAGCGGCCCCAATAAGCCTCGTTTGAGGTTCCTGATGATAATACAACCGCCCAGGCGATGGACTTGGACCGTCAGCAAGAATCTACTCGGCAGGCGGCGAATGAGGCAGATGAAACTCCGAGGGCATGCAACATCATGATTTGATTAAACGAGATCTGGATGCCAGTAAGAGTCGATATCCTTTCACTGCGCCGAGCGATTGGCTTTCTGGACCACGGCATTTTCTCACAGGGCATCTTCCACGAGTTCACCCCAGCAGCTCCAACGAACGCAGTTAGGGAACTTCCGTACAACGCTTCTTGCTTCGTCTTTCAGTTTATCTTCTCAGCCACTGGGGTTTCCTGCTCCTCTTTCCACGTTCGTTCGGATAATATATCCGGATTTTTATTTGTGGTTCAAAATATTATGGGCGATCATTTCGACGGCAAAACCTCGATTAATTTTGGTAACCTGTTTTATAGCCTAGCTTTATTATAACTCTATCTAAGGGGTAAATCTGAGCGACAAAAAGGCACAGTAAACCGCCTTTTTCCACCTACGAAAGCGTGCACATAAAAAAAATGCAGAGGGTATCTCCCTTGTGAAAATGATAAATGAAGACCCACAGGGAACTTCCACCAGGCTGGCTCACTATCGATTCTCACGCGTCAACAGCACCAAGCCTGCTCCAACGCCGAGCAGCCTCCCCTCCACACCCCTCCACCAAAACCGCGCGACATCCGACCACTGTGAGGCATGGCAATTGCCGACGAAGCCAACAAAGTCGTGGGTGCTGTTCGCAGTGGCTGCGTGCGTGACGTGGAGCTAGCGCTGGCCAACGACTGTGCCGTGGACTCCAGGGACGAAGACGGACTGACTTTGCTCATGCTAGCGGCGCAAGGGGGACACGTGGAAGTGTTGCATCTCTTATTCGAGCAGGAGGCGACCGTCGAAGCGAAAACCGAGGACGGGAGCACTGCGCTTCATCTGGCCGCCTCGAAGGGGCGACTGGAGGCGGTGCAACTCCTTCTCGAACTTGGGGCCGTGGTGAACTCAATCGATGCGCAAGCCTCCACTCCGCTCATTCGAGCCGCTGAAGAGGGGCACACAGATGTAGTGCGCCATCTTCTGCAGAACGGAGCTGCGGTGAATGCCCAAGCGAATAGAGGACGCACGGCGCTCTATTGGGCTGTGGTATGTGGTCGACTGGAGACTGCTCGTGAGCTGCTAAAGTACGGTGCGATGGTCGACCTAGCGGATGAGAATGGAGCGACTCCGTTAACAGTAGCTGCTCAAAACGGATACTCAAACGTGGTGCGATTGCTGCTTGAGTGGAAGGCAGCGATCGACACGATGGCAGCTGATGGCTGGACCGCGCTAAGGCTTGCTGCTGAAAATGGACACACGGACGTGGTGCGGCTGCTTCTTGAGTGGAAGGCAGCGATCGACACGGTGGCAGCTGATGGCTGGACTGCGCTAATGTTATCTGCTCAAAACGGGCACACGGACGTGGTGCAGCTTCTGCTTGAGAGCTAGGCAGCTGTTAACGCGAAAGCGCCCGACGGATCGACAGCGCTCTTGCTCGCTGTCTTATACGGTCGATTGAGCGCCGCCGAACTTCTTGTGAATCGTGGAGCAGTCGTCGATTTAGCGGACTCGGACGGATTCACGCCACTGATGGCGGCGGTTCAGAAGGGGCATTTAGAGGTCGTGAGGCTACTGCTGGAGCATGATGCGACAGTAAACGCGAAGACCCATGCTGGAGACACGGCATTGCACGACGCTGCTAGAACAGGGCAGACTGATGTTATTCGCATATTGCTGGAGCATGGCGCGGATGTCAACGTCGGAGGAAGAAACAACTGTTCCCCCCTGCTGATAGCGGCCGGGTTCGAAAACGTTGAGATCATTGAACTTCTACTCGGCCAGGAGGCGAGTATCAACGCACAAGATAACGACGGAGACACGGCACTACATGAGGCCGTCGATAAGGGACAAGTTGCTGCCGCCCGCACTCTCATAGAGCATGGGGCTGATGTGAACGTGGCGAACGCGATCGAGTGGACGCCACTGATGGCAGCGGCGCAACGAGGCCATCTCGAGATTGCGACGCTGCTTGCCGAGAAGGACGCTGTCGTGGACGTGAGGGAGAATGCGGGGCGGACAGCGCTATCGCTGGCCGCGGAGGATGGACACGTTGGAATTGCTCAGCTTCTTGTCGACCACAACGCCACTATTAACGTTTTGGATATGGAAAGTCGGACTCCGTTGATGAGAGCTGCATACAGAGGTCACGAGGAAGTTGTGCGCCTACTGCTGGAGAGCAATGCCGATGTGGACGCCACAGACTGCTCAGGTCGCACGGCTTCAATGATTGCTCGGTCCAACAACAGAAGCAACATCGCCGGGATCATCACGGCCCATGAGATCGAGCATCCCAGCGCTAGTGTTGACGGTGCAGACAGTTCAGGGGTCGCGAGATCTCCCAGCAAGAAATCTGCCGTCAAGCAAGATTGGTTCCTTCCAAGCCGCGAAATCCGGAAAGACAAGGAGCCGT
>MBAC02005574.1:0-73203 GCA_001712635.2 Nothophytophthora sp. Chile5
TGACTGGCCTGGCGATCGCCCAGTTGCGGCCAGACGCCACGGTGATCTTCACGGACCACGATCCGGGCGTGCTCAAGGTCATCGAACACAACGCCGGCCAGCAGGAGCGTGTACAAGCCGCGTGCCTCACGCAAAGTCTGCGCTGGGGACCCGACGGCGCTGCGGAGGTGGCAGCGCTGGAGAAACTGCAGTCTCAAGCGAACAAGACGTGCACGACCGAGCTGATCGTGGGTTCCGACGTGATCTACGCGCGCTCGGTGGTGCCGCTGCTCTTCTGGACGGTGGACCGACTGCTGACGCGTGATCCGCACGGCGTCTTCCTCATGTGCTCGAGCTTCGGCTACGACGACGAGACGGAGAAAGAGATTGACGTGCAGAGCGCTAAGTATGGACTGAAGCGCGAGATCGTGCAGTGCACATTGAACCAGAAGGGCTCGCGCATCCAGCAGTTCACGCGGCGGTAGGAGCAGCAGCCGACAGGAAAAGGAGTTGAAGCAACGCGACTTGTTGCCAATGTTACAAGAAGGATCATTGCCAGAGCGACGTGCTGCCAATGTGAGAAGGAGGAGACATTGCCAGAAAGGAGCGGATAAGCCAGCCAAGAAATCTCAGAATGCAATAATACGACCGCATAAGGGTACGGCTCCGGAGAGCTACGTGGCTATTGTTCTTTGTCTTGTTCGGACGCAAACGCGTAGAGTTGGTGTTCAACGATGTAGCCCACCACCTCGGCATCTAAATAGCGGGCCAGCAGTTCACGATCGGGACTGGCGCGCATCATTGTGGACGACACTTCGCTCAGCTCTGGAGCGTGCACATACCGCACACGCGTTGCTGAAGCGGCAACTTGCTCTTCTGTTTGTCGCCATGGCGAGTCCACGCCTTTGCGGTCCACGACCAGCAGCTTGACGAGGCGCATCAGCTCCTCCCCTCGTTTCCACTTACCGGCGAGCAGATCTGCGTACGTGTCGCCGCCCAGCACCATCGTGAAGTTCGTGTTCGGGTGCTTTTCCAGCAGGAACAGCACCAGATCGATGCTTCCGAGGCGCAATTCGTGCGGTCGATCGCTGGCCGCAGCCAAGTGCTCAAACATCTCGCGCTCTTCCTCCACGACCTTCACCTGCGCTCCGTCGCTTTCTTCCAGCGCCGCGATGGCGAGGCGACACATCTCCACGCGGTGGTGGAACGGTGCGAGCTGCCGCTTGGACGAGTAGATGTGCTGGTACACGGGCAGCAGCCAGACCTCGTCGAAGAGCGGGCGGCAGTGGGCCACTACGCCCATGTGGCCCGTCCGACCCGTGGGAGGGTTGGCCGACAGCCCGAACAGCAGCACCTCGCGCGGAATCGACGTCGCCATGGCCGAAGAAGCGCCGGTAGACGCCGAGCGACGCCTCGTCAACCAGCCGAAGGATAATGGTCGCAGGGTCATGATCGCAAGCATTCTGTCGTCAGAAATGCTTGCGTCGCGCTGTTTGGACGCTTACTATTGGACAAAACCTGGCAAAAATGCATTGATTAGGTGATCTAGTCCTTCATATCATCCAATTAACGGAAGGTATTAGCAACGGATTTGCTTTTCACACATTCAATTGGTCGAAAAGAGATAAGTTAGACTCGATTGGTTGAAAACAACTGGGTATGATGCATGTGTGTCATTCATTCCTCGTCACCAGCACGCCTCCAGATCATTGCGTGCTCATCTCTCGGCGATGAAGGTGGTGCTGCAGCGCGTGACGAGCGCCAGCGTGCGTGTGGAAGGCGAGGTCGTGGGCCAGATTGGCAAGGGCTTGCTGTGCATGGTGGGTATCGGCCAGGGCGACACGGAGGACGACGCCGAGTACTGCTGCCGCCGCCTGCTGGTACGGACGACGCCTGCCAAATCCTCTCTTCCAGGTGCTATGTGGCACTGAATACTGGCGGCATGCGTTAACGCTTGGCATGGAGCAGAACGCGCGGTTGTGGCCCGACGAAGCTGATCGCCCGTGGAGGACGTCGGTCAAGAGCAACGACCTGGAGCTGCTGCTCGTGAGCCAGTTCACGCTGCACGGCTACTTCTCCGGCAACAAGCCCGACTTCCATCTCTCCAGTAGGTCCCCTGTCCACCAATTCCGCCAGTGTAAGCGATGTATTGCGACGTGCAATGGACGCTAAGCATGGACTTTGTGCGTGTGCTCCTAGTGGCGCCCGAACCTGCCAAGATCTTCTTCGATGCGTTCTGTGAGCGCGTGCGCCGCGAACACAGCCCCGACAAAGTCGCCGAGGGAGTGTTTGGCGCCTACATGGAGGTTTCTATCGTAAGAGCTCCCGCTTTCCTTCATCAATCTCTTGCAACGTGATGTGCACATCATTGCGTGTCCTTGCTGACTCACGTGCTTTCTGGTGCTGCCTATTCAGGTGAACGATGGACCCATTACGATGCAAATCGATTCCAAGGAGCGGAAGCCCACCAAGAAGTAGAGATGTGGTGGTAAGATCGCTTAGAGACTCGCACATCGATATTGCATAATTATAGACCACGGGGTCCCCCTTGCATGCACAGGGTGACGAGCTCCTAGCTCCTCCATATCACATCCGTTCACGTGCGTTCTGCTATAATTGTCCGTGCATTCCGACACCTAGCTAAGTCGGGCAGTCTTCTGCAAACTCACGGACTCGTCGATTCTTCGTCATCTTATCTCGCCTGCATGTGCGATTTCTCCTTTCACTTCCAAGGCGCTTCGACAAAAGACCAACCATGCCGACACCTCTGGGGTACTCGAAGGTGCTTCCGGGTACGGAGACAGCCACCACAGGACCCATCCATCGGTCGTTGGATACGGCGCGCGATGCCATCCTACAGGACCCAGCGGACCCAGACAGCCCATTCGTAGGCCTCACACGACCAGAGGCGCCGAGCATTTATCACAATTTCGAGCGGAGTGTGCTGGCCTATGGGCCACTGCCGTGTTTCGGCGTGCAGCCGATGGTCGATGGGAAGGCTCAGCCCTTCACGTGGCTCACCTACGAACAGGTGAGCGCTCGCGTGGCGGATGCTGGCGCTGGCCTGATGCAACTTGGGCTACTGCCACGGATCCGGGGCGAGGACAGCGATCGCATGCTGGCGATCTACATGAAGAACTCGATGGAGTGGGTCATAATGGAGCAAGCCGCCTACGCGTTTAGCGCCGTGGTCGTGGCACTCTACGACACACTCGGACCTGATTCGACGCAATTCATCTTGAACCAAACGGAGCTGGTCACGATCGTCTGCACGGCCACTGAGCTGCCCAAGCTCACGCTGGTCTGTTCCAAGTGTCCACACCTAAAGAACATCGTGCTGTGCGGTGGCGTGGCGAGTGAAGAGCAGCTCCAGGCCGAGACTGACGCTCGTGCGGCGGGGTTGAACGTGCTGCATCTGGAAGAGATCGAAACCGAGGGAAAGAAGCACCCGACAGTCGCACAGCCGCCAGCTGGAGACGACATCGCCACCATCATGTACACGAGCGGCACGACGGGGGATCCCAAGGGCGTCATGCTCTCACACTCCGCCATCCTCTCGGGTTGCGCGGCCGTCAAAGACTTCTTGATCACCGCTGGGCGCAGGCTCAATTCCGATACGGTGTACCTGTCGTATCTGCCGCTCGCACACATCTTCGAGCGCTCAGCGCTGGTGCAACTCATCAGCGTGGGAAGCCAGATCGGCTTCTCTCAAGGCAACGCACTAAAGCTCGTGGACGACATCCGTGCGCTGCGTCCGACGCTGTTCGTCACCGTCCCTCGACTGCTCAATCGGATCTACGACATGATCACAGCCAAGATGCTAGGTGGGAAGAAGTCGGTGGCCTTCCTGTTTGCCTGGGGACTCCGTGTGAAGCTGCGCCGTCTACAGCGCCTTGGCACCACGGAGCACAAGTTCTTAGACCGCGTACTCTTCCGCAAGATCCAAGCCGGGCTTGGCCTCGATCGGTGCTCGCTCATCCTCTCCGGCTCGGCGCCTCTGGCACCAGACGTGCTAAACTTCTGCCGTGTGGCGCTCTTGGCCTCGATCGTGGAGGGCTACGGCCAGACCGAGACTTGCGGTGGCGTCACGACCTCACCGTTCCAGGATCCGACCCCCGGGTTTGTGGGAGCACCCAACACCGCCGTGGAGATCCGGCTGGCGTCGGTGCCGGACATGGGCTACCTCGTGACCGACCGGTCTCACGGCGAGGGCGCCGAGGCCATGCCTTGTATGGGGCGAGGCGAGATCTGTGTGCGAGGACCGCTGCTGTTCAGCGGCTATTACAAGCAGCCGGACAAGACTGCGGAGACTTTGGACGTCGACGGCTGGCTGCACACGGGCGACATCGGGCTCTGGTCGCCGCTGGGTCTGCTCCGCATCGTGGACCGGAAGAAGAACATCTTCAAGCTGTCGCAGGGCGAATATGTGGCCCCGGAGAAGATTGAGGGCGCGCTGACCACGTGTCCGAGCGTCGCGCAGATCTTCGTGGCCGGCGACAGCTTCCACTCGCATCTGGTGGCGGTCATTGTGCCCGATGAGGCGGCACTGCGCTTGGTCGCGAAAGCGAACGGCATCTCCAACGCGAGCTTCCGGGAGCTCTGCGACCACGACTTGATCAAGGGCATCGTGAAGAAGGAGGTCGATGAGGCTAGCAAGAAAGCAAAGCTCGCGAGCTTTGAGCGCGTGCGCGAGATCTACCTGCACCACGAGCTCTTCACGGTCGAGAACGAGCTGCTCACGCCCACCTTCAAGCTGCGTCGCGCCGACGCACAGAAACTCTTCAAGCGGCAGATCGAGCACCTCTACGAGCTCACCGGGGACAACGTCGCCGGGAAAAATCTCGCGCAGACCTAGATTTCAGACTGTATAGCATTAGATACCCTTCAATCAGTCACGCGTTGGCATCCAGCCATCCTGTGTATTCCACACTCTCTGTGCAATGGCCTGATCTGGTCATTAGGTCGCATGCATCTACGCAGTGGCCTCTCTAAGGGCCGAGCACCAGTGCTGCTCGCTATGCAGCCTACTTGTCCGATCGGCGACCGGCAAACCGCCTTAACCGGCGACGATGGTGCGAGCACGACCGCTTGCCATGGGTGGCCTGCTCATGCAAGAAGCAAAGACGTTAGTGGTCGGGAAAAGGAAACGCAGAGGCTTCGCGATGTCAGAGAAAGAGAGTCGACCCACCTTCTTCGTCTGGTGGGTGCTGGAACTCGGTAGCTGCAGAGCCACTGTGCCCTCCATGAGGCGCATGCGCTCCAGTGCGAACTCCAGGTTATCCCGCATGTTCATCATGTACTGCGGAGCCTCACGCTCGACGACTTCCACGGCCGCTGGAGCGTACGCAACACAACATGACGGGATACAAGTCAGTTTACGTCGATGCACATATATCGGCACTTATCGCGCCACTAGACGCGCAACCGACACGACCAGCAGACGCCTACGTGTGGGGAAGAGGTCCCATGGCTCCATGGTCGTGGAGAAGCAGCGGCGCGCGCTTCGCGCCTGCGACGCCACGCGCTTGATGACCGTCAACATCGCGATTGCCCAATAATTGGGTGGACAAAGTAGACGGAGCAATAGATGGGCGATCACAGGGAGGTAAGTTCGCTCGAGGGAGAGCTTAAGTGCGCACACACATCTCGAAGCGAGGTTTAATACTGTCACAAAAGCGAGGTTGGCGCCATTTTTGAAAATTTCGAAACCTGCGCGGCACGAGCACAACACGCGCTGAAATGACGGAGGCGGCGGCGAGCGACGGCATCTTAACGGGCTTCCTGCCTGCGCGTACGCTGCCTTAGCGCTGCTATTGCTGGTGGCATCTGACTGGGAAGGTGGTCGTGATCCTGACGCGGTTTTGTTACGCTTTGTGCTCTGTCGATACGCTCTACAGTGAACGCGCATATCGCCGAAAGCGTGGCGGAAGTGACGGGCGAAGTGGAAAATGCGCTGCATCAGGTGAGGCGGTCAAGGTGACGCCATAACTGATGAACCTGCATATTAACAGTGAGTGTGCGTATCCGTCTGTGGCTCAGAAAATGGAATCGACGGGCAATAAGCGGCGACAAGCGCGGCAGCTAAACGCCGTCGCCAAGGTACGAATGCTGAACAATCGGCTCGTGCGCTGTCGTCGTCTGGGCTGCGGCTGCGGCTTCTCTATGGCTAAGACCGCCGTGTGCTTATCTTGCGATGTATGCGTTTGTGTGTGTGTAGAGCTCGGGCAAGTACATGTCCAAGGTGCATCGCGCCTTCGAGAAGAACTTCGACAAGTTCGAGCTCTACGTGCGCCGCAACATCGTGTCGGTGCCCACGGCGCTGGCGGATGAGGTGGCACAGCTTCGTGCTGAGAAGAAGGCGAAGGCGGAATCGAAGGAGGAGACAGGTGAGAAGGGAGAGGCCAACGCGGTGCAGGAGGGTGACGAGGCCGAGGACGAGGAATTCGCGTCCTTGTCGAAGGAGGAGCAACAGGAGCGGCGCTTGGACAAACAGTTGGAGGCGCTTCGTCTGCGGCTACGCGAGTTGTCTGCCGCGAACCAGCGCTTGGAGCTCGAGCAGAAGGCGCTGGACGACCGCACGCTGCAGTTCCAAGGGCTGATAACGCAGGTGGCGTTCCTGGAGGACATGCCCGAGCGAGCCGTGTCGCCACTGAAGCGCACGGCGGAGCACATCTCGGCACTGCACGACGCGTTCCAGCAGATGGACGGCATCCAGACGGCACTGGAAGAGGACTCGCGTCAGTTCAAGCGTTCCAAGGTGGCCACGCGAGGGACCTTCCGGAATTTACGCAAGCGGTTCACGGCACGCACTGCCGAGATGACGTACATCACGACCGAGGATCTCCAGCAGCTGCACGCGAAGCTGCAGACCATGTAATTAAGGGCAGCTCTCCCCCCAATAGCGTTCCTGTATGCAAACCAGTGAGTGAGTTCTTGTTGGTGGCGTGGTCGGGCTTCCATCCATCTGATCGTCCATGTTTCTCTCGTGTTTTATTGTCTTAGTTCACGCCTCCTTCTCCAGCAGAAGCACTCGCCAACCCTCACAGTTGATCACCGCTGCATGCAAGCAGCACTCCCGCTTCGAAGCTGTCCCAACACGTCGCCTCGCAGTCTGCCAGTGTGTCGATTGCCTGTGTTTGCACTCAATTACTCTTCGTCTTCGTCGTGGAGACCCTCGGCAGCTTCCGCCTCCTCCTCCTCCTCCTCCTCACTGGCCTCCACGGGCGTGGGCAGCGCGCCGATCTCCGAGCGCTCGTACGTGATCTTGCCGTTAACCAGAGCGTACGTCGGCGTGGCCGCCGCCTCAGCGTGCGCCTCGTCGTCGTGGCCGCCGTGGCCGTGCTCCCACGGGTGCTCCAGGCCCTACACCATAGCCCCATCCACCCCGTCAGTCAGAAAACCCACGCACATCACCAATAGAGCGAGATGCAGACGCACCAGCAGCGCGAGGCCATCGTTTTTTGCTCGCCAGAAGACCCAGAGCCACAGCATGGTGCCGTACGCCAGCGCCAGGTTCTTGTGCACGGGGCTCACGTGGAAGTGCATGCCGTGCGGGTAGCTGTGGCCGTGCGCCGAGGACATGGCGCGGCGGCTCGCGGGGGTGGCGGCCGCGGCCAGTCGTCGCGCGAGAAACCCAGCAGCGCGCATCTTATCGTCGCGTGGATCGGGGCTGCTTGCGTTCTGCTTGCCTGCTTGTTGGGGGCTTCGGAAGGGGGGACAAACGGGAGGAGATGGCGTCGCCGCCGATTTGAGCCAATCAAAAGGCGCGTAATTAGCGGATTAGCGGCTTCCATTGGTTGAAAGAATCGTAGTAAGTTTCGAGTGTTTAATGTTAGGCGATCATCACATATTCCGGGGGTGGTGGCCATTTTTGAAACTTTTTCTACAGAGACCCAAATACCCAGTCCGGACTTGTCATAATCGCTGTATACCCTTGTCGAGGGGTATACTACAACAGAACGTATACATCCTCCTTCTAAAGATAGCTGTTATGAACTGATATCTGTCGAAAGCGCGCTGATGGTTGGCAGTGACGTGTACTTAAACCGATCGCAGTATTTAGTGTTAACACCGTCGACAGATAAAATAGTTTTTAGCTGGGCACATGGTTTACACTATATTCAAAGTTACACTATTGGACTCCCGGTCGTAACACTAAATACAGTGATCGGTGTAGTAGCGTCTAGCGCTTACCCGCAGCTTGTGGCTTTGCTTGGCCTGGCTTGGCATCTCGCTCTTCGACGTATGGAATAGCAGCCATATGTGTGGTCTCTCTTTGTTTTGCGTGGGCATCGTCGACTCTCGTTGAGCTGAGGAGCTCTGTATGGAGTGCTAGCACTCGCGTGAGCACATATCAGCATAAGCGTACCTCAGAGAAGTATCGCTATGTTACTCCACGTCGCCGCCAATTGCATTCAGATCTTTGACCGAGACTCAACATGGTGTCTGCTGCGCTGGTTTGCAGTTGTAGCCGCGGTGAAGCATGACGGTCAGAGTGGACCTGAACGTTGCTCTTCAAGTTGAAGTGGTTGAGAAGCCCATGCCCATCGACCGATGAAGGGTTAAAGGGACGCAAGTCCACTAGGGACTCCTAGTAGGTAGTGCGTCGAACGAGCGCAACGCAGGCGAAATGATCACCAGATGCAGAGCAGCAGTTTAGTGGAATCTTCGAGTTGCCTGCCCAAGTGAGAGTCGACTGGAAAGATACCACCTCCTGACTTGGTAAAAACCGTGAAAACTGCTTCCGACTATCTGATTGGACACAACGCGAATTGATTTGAAATGAGTAGCCCGGCTCACGAATCGTGACTCACAACAGGATGGGGACACCGCTCCAAGAGTTGAGACACTGCTGGCAGTGGTGCCAACGCATCAACAATAGACAGACTCCGATGATCTGATCGTCAACGTGGTCCTGATGGGAGAAGCTGCAACTGCTCGTTAGGTAACACAGGAACTCCCCAGCACTTCCAAGTCCGAGCGGCAGACAGATTCACGGTCCCGACTCGTGGAATCTCTCCAGCCGATGGCCATCGATGGATCCTGCAGCGCAAAAGGGCGCTTTGACGAGCACTTCTCTTTGTCACTCTTCAATTCCCAGTGGAGAGAGCACGTTGTGAGAGATGCCGTCCATTTACACGCTGGCGAAGGCCTCGGTGGCTGCGGCGGTGGCTGTCATCGCCATCACCGACGGACCATTCGTCCACGCCTCGGCCTCAGACGGGGGGACCGTCGAAGGCGACGGTGCGTTTGGTGTTTGTTCTTGTTGATGCTGCTTGCCTGTCTTTGGGTCTCTGGAATGTCAAGCTCTTACGTCAATTCTGTGCCTGCCTGTGCAACAGAAACCTGGATCTGTCCGACGTACGCCTCGCAACAGTACTGCGCCTACCAATACCTCGTCCGCCAGGCCAACACCGGCACGTCGGACGCTGGCGACACGTACTACTTCACGCAGCCTTCGCTGTTCAAGTACGGCGCGGGTCAATGGCTCTGGGACTCGTGCGGTGCGATCATTGCCAACGTGCATCGCGACATCGACGACGCCATCACTGAGTTCCGGACGCTCATGTATGCGCAGGTAAAGAACCGGTTGGGCCTCTGCTCCGGCGATATTCGGTCTTCTCACGAGGCACTTAACCTGGTGTTTTGTTGGATAGGGCTCGGATGGCATGGTTCCTGAGGAGATCTCGTGGCCGGCGGGATCAGGCAATGCGTGGTCGCAGATGCCCACGATCCCGTGGGCGCTACAGGCCATTTACAACAAGACCGGCGACGTCAGCTTCCTGAAAGAACAAGTCCCCAAGGTGGCGGCGTACCTGAACTGGTGGCGCACGACGCGAGACTTGGGGGATGGTCTGGTCGTGACGGTCCATCCGTGGGAGGTCGGCATCGATGCGTCTCCTGCGTTCGACGCAGCGTGGCATTGGTCACCGACGGGCGTCGCAGCGGTTGACTTCGCCGCGCTCTATCTCAAGTTCCCGGAGCTCAAGTCGTACTACTCCAGCACGTGGGACAACAACTTCACGGCCGTTCTCGAGCAGACGAGCGCGCAGTCGTCGCTCACGGCCGACTGGTTCATGGTCGAGGACATCGCCATCAACACACTGGTGGCCGCCGGCTGGGGAGTGCTTGGGGACCTCGTGTCCGAGTACGACACTGCCACCGCAGCGACCTACTACGCCTACAACACGGCGCACGAGAAGGCAATCCACAGTCGCATGTGGGACGGCAGTCTCGGCCAGTTCGTGACCACGTACAAGGACCAGGACGGCACGTGGCAGTCCACGTCATTGCAAACGGTGCAGTCGCTCTTCCCGCTCCTGTTGCGCTCACTGAACTCGACGCAGCGTGCCGCAGTCCTGGCCGATGTGACCGACGAAGCCAAGTTCTGGACCGAGTATCCGTTCCCGTCCGTGAGCAAAGCGGAGGACACGTATACACCCAAATACGTGTACAACCTGTTGTGGCGCGGCCCGAGTTGGGGATTCACCAACTGGTTCGTCATCCAGGGCCTTCTCTACATTGGAGAGACCGAGGTGGCCAGCACGGCGGTGGACCGGTGGTCCAACGCCATCAACGCGTCGGGAGTCTGGGAGATGTGGAACCCGGAGACGGGCGTTGGTTACGGCGCCGAAGGCCTGGGGATGTCCGCGACCTTCGTGGATATGCTCTACCGCCTCGGCAAGGTGGATTCGACGAACGAATACGCTGGAAACGGGATCACGGTGGATGATCTGTGGGCGTCGGGAGTAGTGGGCAGCTCGTCCGACGGCGACGCGTACGACGACAGTTGGTGGGTCCTGTCGTACGGCAACTACTCGACTATCAAGCGCATCGACCTGGCGGGTGGCACCCGCGTCGACCAGATCGCCCTTCTGTATGGCGATTCGCGCTCCGACGACACGTACTACTCGACGCACGGGGATGTCGGCACCTCGGATACCACCTCGTTGACGGTGCCGTCGGGCGTGGACATCACCCAGGTGAAAACGTGCACGGGAACCTACGAGTTGTTCTATACGCGTATCTTCTACATCCAGTTCACGCTGAGCAACGGCGACTCGGTGAGCATCGGCACGACCACGTCCAAGTGCTATACGTATACGCCACCGACGGGGCAGCGGATCGTCTCGCTGGTGGGTCGCTCGGGCAGCGCGAACGATGAAGTGGGCTTCTATGGCTACTATTAACTGAAGGAGACACGTGAGATCGAAAGGATTGCCTATTGGGGCTGCGAATGCGTTCCTGCACCGTTTGGTAACAAGGAAAGTGGCTGTTGACTTGCATTGCTGCCTTCCTTGAGCACATTTCAAGAACAGACAATGAGGCGTCCAATCGCGGAATCCTCGAAGCCTGCGGTCTTATCAATGGACGCAACGTTTGCAAATGGTGTCGTTCGAATGGCAGCATGGAAAGCCATTCACGGAGCCCTTGGCAGACATCTCCATAGAAAATCTAATGGCGAGTGCTCCATACTCGGTCGTGTTGGCGCCGAGGCACTTGAGAACTGTCGAGTGGCTCGACACGTAGAGTCCAGTATTCGAAGGATCACAATACTACCCATCGGTGTATAGTGTCTATACACATCCAGGTATACGCCGCACACCCATTTCGGCCTCATGCAGGTTGATGGCCATGGCGACTTGTTCACGTGCCGCTGCCGGCTGCCGGCGGCGCGTCTCCGCTCTCGCCCACGCGGCGCCGGACAGCACGTGATCTGCAGCGTCGATCCTGCCGTTGTGGCCGTGTGTCGCGTCGCGTTGTCGGCTGTATCCGTCGTCAACAGCAGCAGCAGCAACAGCGAGCGGCCGGAGATGGACGCGTCCGTAACGCTGCGTCGCAACTCCCGGGCTTTCCGGCAGCTGCAGCCTTCTCTGCTGGTTCCCAGTGCTGTTGCGGGTGGCTGTGACGTCGCGGAGGCGTCTGGACTGCAGTGGATCTCTCGTGGAGCCGTACACCCGGCGGTAGCGGTGACGCTCGAACTGTCATCGTCGGAAAGGCACAAGCTGCTGTTGCAGGACGCGGACTGCCGCTCGTTGCTCATGCAGACGCTACAGCGTCGCTTTGTAGTATGCGGAGGAGCTAGTGTGCGTCTCCCGACGCCCGGTGGACTCGTAGTCAAGAGCAGACGGCAAGAACGACCGGGAAACGGAGACGAAGACCTGGCGATGGTCTTCCGTGTCGTCTCCACGTATCCAGCCGCCGGCTTCGTGCGCGTGACGCCGGCGACTCGGGTGACCTTCACACAGAGCAAAGACGCGGAATCAGCAGACCAAGGTGACGTGCAGAGTGTTGACACAGCCGCGTCATCGCCAGAAGGGCAGCAGTCCAAGGGGGTGAAGGTCGGCGGCATGGAGGCGGAGCGTGCCGCCTTACGCGAGCTCATCTTGCTGCCGGTGGCGTATCCGCGATTACGCTCGGAGTTGGGAGTCGAGTTCCCCAAGGGCGTGCTGCTCTGCGGCCCGCCAGGAGTCGGCAAGACGCTGTTGGTACGCGCCGTGGTGCATGAATGTCGCCAACAGCAGGACGGATCAGGACAGCCGCTCAATCTGAAGCTGCAAGTCATCAATGGCGCCGAGATCCTGACCAGTGGACGTGGAGATGCCGAGCAAGCGCTACGTGCCACGTTCGCAGCTGCCGTGAGTCACACACGCAGCGAGAGCCACGCCGCCAGCGTCATCTTCATCGATGAACTCGACGCTCTCTGTCCGAAACGCGAGACTGGAGGCAGAGGCGCTTCCTCGGCACACAGTCGCATCGTCGCCCAGTTGCTGACTCTGCTGGACGGCGTGGAAGGCAGTCTCTCACGCGAGAACGTGGTGGTTGTCGCGGCCACAAACCTGCCGAACGCCATCGACCCGGCACTGCGTCGCCCCGGACGCTTCGACCGCGAGATCTTCATCGCGCCGCCAGGTCCAGCACTACGCAAGCACATTTTCAAGGTGCATCTCGAGCAAACGCCGTACGCTTTGAGTGGCTCGTCGTCCACTGAGAGCAAGCAGCGACGTGATGTGTTCCTGGAGACCTTGGCGAACAAGGCAGTCGGCTATGTGGGCGCCGACATTGCCGCTCTGTGTCGCGAGGCTGTGATGGTGGCGTCCACACGGCAGTTGGTGGCGATCGCTCGGGACCGCGAGCTGGAGCAATGGTGGGCGGATTGGCAGCAACATGCGCAGCCGTTGAGCGCTGTTAGCAGCTCCTCTCCGTCACTAGGAGCCGTCGTCGCCGGTAGAGCGTGGCACGCGAACCCAGCAGCCATCATCCCGCTGTGGTTCCTCGCCAAGCAAAGCCGTCGCTGCGAAGAAGAGAAGACCGGTCATGGTGAGCAAGAGCTCGAGTATTTCAGCTTCCTCTTGGGCAACAAGACCGCTCTCGTTGCGTCTCCTCCTGAGAAGGAGAAGGAGCAGGCCCCGGCTTTCGAAGTGATCTTGAAGGACTTCGACCAGGCCATGCAGACCATCGTGCCGTCAGCTCTTCGAGGCGCCAGTGGCTTCACGTACGTGCTTGTCTCCTCTCTTCAATCAGTTTGGAAGGTGCATCAACTGATGCTGTTGTGTGTCTGTTTATGATCTTTCCAGGAAGGACTTCGAGCGTCTGGGCTGGGACAGCATCGGCGGCCAGGCGGAGACCAAGCTGGCACTGCAGCAGGCTCTCGAGTGGCCCATCAAGTTCCCGCAGACATTCGCGCGTCTTGGCGTGACGCCACCGCGCGGCGTGCTGCTCTACGGCCCTCCGGGCTGCAGTAAGAGCTCCATCGTGCGTGCGGCGGCCCACGCGAGCGGCGCCACCTTCTTGTCCCTCTCGGCCGCGCAGGTCTTCTCGCCGTTCTTTGGCGACGCCGAAGCGGCCGTGCGCCAGGTGTTCCACGACGCGCGTGCAGCTCTTCCGGCCATCATCTTCTTCGACGAGATCGACGTCATGGTGGCCAAGCGCGACTTCGACGGCTCCGGAGGAGGAGAGGGCGGGTCCTCCACCGCCATGCGAGTGCTCTCCACCATGCTGAACGAGATGGACGGCGTCGAGTCGGCCGACGGACTGCTGGTCATTGGCGCCACCAACCGACCGGCATGTATCGACGCGGCGCTCATGCGACCTGGGAGATTCGACCGCATCCTGTTCGTGGATCTGCCAGCAGAACCAGACCGCGTGGAGATCCTGCGTATACACTCGCGTCCCATGCAGCTGCAGGACGACGTGGATCTCGGGGCGTTGGCAAGCCGCACGCCGTTCTTCAGTGGAGCTGAGCTCGAGGTACGAGTCGGCA
Organism: Nothophytophthora sp. Chile5; assembly: GCA_001712635.2. Taxonomy (NCBI): domain Eukaryota; phylum Oomycota; class Peronosporomycetes; order Peronosporales; family Peronosporaceae; genus Nothophytophthora; species Nothophytophthora sp. Chile5. Next base: position 14,243 of record MBAC02005574.1, read on the forward strand.
ACGCTCTCGGATCGGAGCTAGCGTATGCATGAACCTCCATCCTGACCGATTGCCTAACTGTCTGCTTTGCTTGCTTTGTGGGTCGTAGAATCTGTGTCGCGAAGCTGCGTTGCTGGCATTACGCGAGTCTCTGGACGCTGAAAAGGTGTCTATGCGCCACTTCGAGGAGGCCTTGCGCGGCGTCACGCCCGTGTCGTCCGAGGAGTCCATGACCGCCTATCTCGAGTTCGCCGAGACCATGGGCCACTTGGTCTAAGAGCACAGCAAGCTAGGACACGAACGAAGATACACACAATCGAGGGATCTGCTCTTGCCATTCCACCAGCACCCTCAAACTACCCACTTGACTCACTTGTGTTCCTTCCCCACGTCTCCATCAAGCCCAATCCTTGTCATTTAGAAGAGAATCTCGCCGCCGCCCGTGAAGCCGACCTTGTGGGTGAGCGGGATACCGTCGCGCGCCACGCCCGCCGCCTCCATCTGGTCCACGACCTCAAAGCCCTCCACCACCTCCCCGAACACCACGTGCTTGCCGTTGAGGTGGGGAGCCGCGTTGAGCATGAAGCAGAACTGGCTGCCGTTCGTGTTGGGTCCCGAGTTGGCCATCTGCAAGATGTACCGCTTCGAGTGCTTGAGGCGCAGACCGTTGGGCTCGTCGTCGAACTTGCCGCCGTAGATGCTGCGCCCGCCCGTGCCTTTGCCCGTGGTGAAGTCCCCGCACTGCACGATGAAGTCCTTGAGGATGCGGTGGCACACACTGTTCTTGAACGTATAGTCCGGACCCTTCTCCCCCGTCGTGAGTGCTCGGAAGTTCTCGGCCGTCTTGGGCACCACATCCGCGTACAGTTCGGCGGTGACGCGTCCCACGTAGACGTCGTCGATAGCTACGTCCAGCCACACGTACTTACGGTTCGGGTTGCGCTCCCACGAACGCGTCGGCTCGGGCGGCGCCTCTTCCTGCGCTTCTTCCTCTTCTTCCTCCTCAGCGAAAGCGGCGCCCTGCGCGTCGAGCTCGTCCTGCTCTTCCGCGAGCTCATTGGATGGGACAGCGCCGGCGTCCTTGCCCGAGAAGTCGAAGAACACGTTCACCACCACGAAGTAGGCCACGAACAGCAGCGCCATGCCCAGCAGGATCGCCTTGCGAGCGTCCAGCGCCCCTCGAGCCATGATCGCGATCAGCAAGGCGAGCACGATGGTCTTCTGTGTGAAGAGCCCCTCCAGATCCTCTCATAGGTGATATCTAGACCCAAATAGTTGAACCGACACCCTTTTGTCTCTCATAACTGATATTAGTGCACAAATCAATCATCTGGTTGCAATATTTCCATTCACTAGTTTATAAAAAATAATACATATATTTGAACGTATCTGATGGAGACACTCAATGCCGTCGGCCACCTCGACCGACCATCGGCGATATGATAGCGATCGCAGTCGCCCCTGTCCGTACTTCTCTCTCGAGGAGCCCCTCAATAAAAGGACGCGGCTGCAATTCTCTAGAAGAGGATCTCGCCGCCGTCCATGAGTGTGACCTTGTGGACGAGCGGGATGCCATCCGCCTCCACGCCCGCCGCCTCCATCTGGTCCACGACCTCAAAGCCCTCCACCACCTCCCCGAACACCACGTGCTTCCCATTCAGGTGGGGAGACGCTTTCAACATGAAGCAGAACTGGCTGCCGTTCGTGTTGGGCCCCAAGTTGGCCATCTGCAAGAGGTACCGCTTCGAGTGCTTGAGGCGCAGACCGTTGGGCTCGTCGTCGAACCTGTTGCCGTAGATGCTGCGTCCGCCCGCCGTGGTGAAGGCCCCGCACTGCACGATAAAGTCCTTGAGGATGCGGTGGCACACACTGTTCTTGAACGAATAGTCCGGACCCTTCTCCCCCGTGGTCAAGGCGCGGAAGTTCTCGGCCGTCTTGGGCACCAAGTCCGCGTATAGCTGCAGCACGATGCATGCAGCACGAGTACATGTAGTATTATGCAAGAGCCAAAGAATCATATCGTTCACACAGTTGCATCACTTACCTCGGCGGTGATACGACCGACATAGACGTCGTCAATAGCCACGTCCAGCCACACGTACTTGCGCTCAGGTTTCCGTTCCCAGGTGCGCAATGGCGCGGACGTCGCAGTCGATGCCGTCGCCTCCTCATCTTGCTCCTCTATCTGCTCTTGCTCTTGCTCCATTTCTGTATCGTCCTCCCTTTCCTCCTCCATCTGCTCCTGTTCTTGCTCTGCGTCTGCGTCTGCATATTCCTCACCCTCCTCCACCTCGACGTACTCGTCCTGCGTCTCGATCTGTCGCTGTTCCTTCGAGAGGTGCTTGTCTGCATAAGCGTGCTGGCCAGATAGACCATCAGGCTCCTCCACTGCTCGAATGGCGGCGTGGCTGCTGCCGGAGAAGTTAAAGAACACATTCACCACCACAAAGTAAACCAGGAACAGCAGCGTCATCCCACTCAGGATCGCATTGCGCGTCGCCAGCCGCGGGCCGTGCGCGCTGCCTCGGTGAGCCATAAGCTTAGGCACGCGACGCTCGGTGGCGAGGAGCTCCTGGTTGTGCTTTGAGCTTCGCCCGTCGAGCCAGATGGTTGAAGATCCGAGGCTCAAAGCAGGTTTGAGCATGCGGTAAATTACCGGTATTATGAGTGTAGCCATCTTCACCGCGGAATGGACGCGAATAAGAAGCGCAGGAAGAGAGGATGGGAGAGAACGGCCGTCACGTCCGCCCTTGCTATCAGGCATACAAGGACAATGGTAACGAGCGCCTGCCTGCCTGCCCACCCGTCTGCCCGCCCATCTGCCATTCTCGCTCGCCTCCGCTCGAAGAGTCACAGTCTCATTCCCCAATTTCGCACGTGGCAAAGAGGAGGCGACTCTCTTTCCGTGCGAAATACATACCACCCTGACTCAACTGGCGCGTGAGTAACTGAAGAAGGCGTCGCACCTCCCACCGAGCCAATCACCTGCATTCCCTCGATCGTTGTGGAGCCCTCTTCAAACCATGGGGTTCAGCATTCCCGATTCGCCACGTGGTCAATCGGACGCGGCTACTCAAGCGTCCGGTACTGCGCACTCCGCGCTAGCGTCTGCGAACGCAGGGCTCCGCGGCGGCTTCCGACCATCGCTGGCCGTGCGCCGAAGAAACGCCATCATCCCAGGCTCGCTGTCGTTCGACGCCATGGGCTCTCCGCGCTCGCCATACGTCTTCCTCACGCAGAACCACCGCCAAGCGCTCTCGCAGGCTGCGCAGCAACAGGAGCAGATGCACCAGCAGCCCACGCCGTCGTCTCAAATGGCGTCGAAACCGGTGCCCAGCATCCGCCGTCACGGCGAGCAAGGTACGGAGCTGTAGTGGAACGTAATAGCCCTTATGAGAGGAGGAGGGATACTATTGTACTGCTCGGCTCACGATTGGATGTGTTGTTGCTGAAGGAGGGGACACGAACGCGGAAGCTGCGTTGAACGCCTATGACATCCCGTGACGTCGCATCCGAGCTGGGATCCAAGCCAATAGAGAAGTGCTCTCGTTGCGAATTTACTGACGCTGTAGCCACGTAAATGGGGAATAGACTTCATATACACGCCATGCACACGTCGCTGAGCTGCACGTCCGTCATCACGCTCCGTCATGGAGCGAAAATGAGACGAAGAGCATCTGAACTGCCAAACTGCGGATGTTAAATCCGTCCCTCAAAAGTGACTCCCTTCTATACAACTCCCCAGATACTGGTCAATTAATTTGACCATCACAGTAACTCCTCGACATCGAAAAGCCTTTCCTGCGTCATACTGCATTCGCTTGCATGGTGCGGTTATCCAGGGGGGGAAACGTTCGTTCAAAAGCTCACATCACCTTCCGTCGCTTCCGCCAATTGCGAGCGTTTCCCCGGAGCTAATTGGCTGAAAGCCTCTCTCTTGCTCGCCCGACGAACGGAGGGGCATCGCTTGCGTCATGAGCGGGGGATCGGCGGCCCACGCGTCTGCAGCAGGCGCCGGCGACTGGCACTCGCCAGCGGATCGCCTGGCGCTGTTCATCCAGCGCTACGCCGTGGCGGAGGACAAGGTGGCGCGGCAATTGGGCTGGCCCTTGGAGCAACTGCGCGCCTATCTGTCGCCCGAGGCGCGGCGGCTCAAGGCGGCGTCAGATGTGCGTCTATCTGCGTATTACTTGCTGTTGTGGAGAAGGGGGCGGCTGCACGCAGAGGAGCGAGTGGGGTCTTCTCCCCTCGTTCGACTGGGAGCGAGGGCTGACGAGGGAGTTTGCGGTCTGTGTAGGTGGTGGATACGGCTGTGGACAAGCTGCTGATGAGATACCGCGTGTCACTGGCGCGTCAGACGCTGGCGAGCGCAGCGAAGAAGCCGCTGGCGCTAGTCGACGGCGGAGCAAGGCGATCCCATGCGGCCGCGCAGGTTGGTGCAAACCTTGACGCTGGGTGTTTTGTGTCGTGTATTCAATACGGGTGATGGTCAAGAGGACACTGACGTGGGGTGGTGCAATTGTGCGACCAGTTTGGACGCAATACGAGCGATAGGAGAAGCGTCATCCATGCGGACGCGACGCCGGCACAACTGGTACGTTTTTCACTCCCTCGCTCCAGTGCGGTGACTGCTCGCGTTGTTTGGGAATCCCACGAGACGTTCTAACGGTTATTGGCTCGGGATGGCGTGTAGAAGGTGGCAGCCGAGGTGGATCAGCAAGCGTCGAACTTATCGACAAGCTTGAGCAACCGCAAGCGAAAGCGGAGGGTGGTCGTGAAGCCGTTGGCTGTAGCGACTGCGGTCCCAAGAGGCGTTGACGATGGGAGCGACGCGGCCGCTGATCATCCGGCGGCAAGGAAACCGCGGCGACCTGTGGCCACCGCCGAGCTGATCTGCCCCATCCGCCTTGACGTGGACGTGGATGGCGTGCGATACCAGGACACCTTTCTGCTCAATGTGTACGTCTCTCCCCTGCCTCCATTCTTGCTCTTGTGATTTGCTTCGGAAGACTCACAGTTGCTGTTGTTGTGTGGTTCCTTTGTGGCTTGCAACAGGGGAATGCCTACGTGTTCGCCTGAAGCCATCGCTGCGCAGATCGCCTACGACGAGAAGATGAGCGACACATTCAAAGTAGGACTGGACTATTTGCTGCCGAGTCCAGACCCTCGAGCTTATCTCCTGACGCTTCACTGCTTTCCTCTCTATCTATGGTGTAGGACGTGATCGCCGAATCGATTCGGCGGCAAATTGTGGCGTTTACTTCATGTTCGAGCTCCGAGCGACCGACCGGACAGCTGTATCCTATCTATGTCGACCTCATCATCGACGGTCTCTCCGTACGTTCTGCTGCTCGGTCTATTGGGCGGTCAAGTCAATCTCTCCGTGACTTGTGGGCTTACCAAAAGCGCTTGCCCTTGCTTCTGTGCTCCCTCGTTACTTGCAGTTGCGGGATCAATTCGAGTGGGACCTCTCGAATGACTGCAGTGCTGCTCAAGCGTTTGCCAACACAGTACGGTGGCTGGCATCGTGCAGTTTGCGTGTGTATGTCGGTGGACTGATCGCCATTTTTGTCCCTAGCTCTGCGCAGATTTGAACTTGCCGGCGCCGTTCGAGACCGCCATCACATTCTCCATATGTGAGCAAGTGGCGGCGTACCGCAGCGCGTTGGATGGTCGCGAATGGATCGGAAACAACCCGTTCCACGTGAAAGGCACCGGCATTACGCTGCCCACATCTACGTGCAGTGCCGGATACATTGAGACGATGCCGCCACTTGACGGTGTGCTTCGTGACGAAGACGACGCACGTAAGTGGCTTGAATCTGTGTGTGTGTATGTACGCAGGGAGGAAGGTCCTATCGTTCTCTGATAGCCATTGCATCCAAGTGAGGGATGATTCACTGACTGTGTGATGTGTTAACGCTTGTGGTAGTTCTGTGGCAGCCTGTGCTAAGCGAGTTGTCCCAGGAAGAGAAGAAGTATTTATCTGCCAGGCTTGCGGCTGCTCGAGCGTACGGTCAATCAGCGGCTATCGTGGATGGAGTTGTGAGCTTGAGCTTCTGTTTCTAATGACAGTGTGTTCGTGTTGACTCATCCGCAGCCCCACGTCGTGGAAGAGTACGCCGATGGTCCCGCATATTCCGAGTGGACGCCCGTTGAAGCGACCGACGCGGCCGATACCGAAGGTAGCGAGCTTTTCTTCGCCGTGAATGATTGGCTCTCGTCGCGTTGGCCGTGGTCGACGACCTGCGTGACGCTAACCAACACAATTGTGACATTGTGTGACGTGCTCTTCGATGTCGTGCAGGAGCACCGCCTTCCACGCCCGATCAATCCGTTTATCGTGTACTGCCAAATGCAAAAGGAGGAGGTGAACAGGTCGAACGGTCGACGCTCCGCCTCTGAGACGCGGAAAATCATGGGCGACATGTGGCGCAAGTGCACGGAAGAGGTACGCTCGCTCCGCTTTGGTCGTTGCTGAAGCCCCTCCAATTGCGAGTGGCGGCCTTCCGTTTGCAAGCCTGACACTCCGTGCTTGCCTTCATTCGTTTCACTGACGCAGGAAAAAGAGTATTACGCTCAACTGACCGAGGTGGAGAACGAGAAGCGGCGTCGCGAACACGTTTTGGAGATGCGCGACCGTGCCATTGCGGAGTGGGAGGAGGACGAAGCGCGTCGGAAGGGGTTGCTGGCCTCCGGAACGTTGGAGGCGTCCACGGAGCATTCCCGCGGCCTCCTGCTCGAGGTAAGTGCCTGCTACTGCATCTGTATCCCGTGCAATGAGTTCCCAGCTCAATTATCATTGCTGTTTGATGTGTGCTGGTGTATTAGGACTACATGAGCGAACGACACGACGTCGATGTCAATAGAGCACAAGCAGGAGACGAGAGTGTCGAGGAAGAGGACGACGACGACGAATATGAAGCATACCGGTAGGAGACAGGGGGCGAAGACCGAGATTTGCGAAGCAGAGCAGCGAGAGGAATGGGATGGCGCGGTTCCTAGCGGAGAACAGAGAGATGCAGTGAATCCAAGCAACTCTCAAGCGGTCCGGGCGACGCTAGCTGCAGTGGTTTGTGTTGTATTACTGGTTGCTCTTCCTGCTCAATGCTAGTAGCGCGACTAGTAGCAATGGTCACAGAGGCGGCAGTACGAGAGACTGTCGACTATCGTCTCCTCCATTGTTGACACAGATCGGAAGGAGTTTTGCCCGTCAAAGCTGCAGCCGCACGAGCGATACAGCTCGATGACTCGGTATCGATCAGTAGATCTCGATGCCTGTTGTTTCCAGGATCTCGGCACGTAGCAGCTCCATGAGCTCCGCGCCGTCCCGCGTGTTGACCCACGTGCCGGTCGGAGCGTCGTACTCGTAGCGACGGGGTCCGCTGCTCATGTCAAACCCACAACGCAGTTCGTCAGCTTCCACCCAGCCTTCCATCCAGCACCCAAGCATGCAACCGCTGGGTTGTGGACAACAACGCAGTCCTTGCGACAGTACCTGATCGGCGAGGACCACCAGATCTGACGGTTGGGCACCTGGCGATTGAGAACCCACGTGCCTTCTTCGCCCAAGTCGATCTTCAGCACACCTTGCTGTCCTCCCCACAACGCACAAGCACAGCAAGGCCGTCAATAAGCCGTGTCGATGTCAGCAGCCCAATCCTTCAGACCGAAGCAGCGAAGCGCCTACCGAGAACACGATATCGGACTCGTCCAGCATCTCCTCGATGCCGTCCAGCCAGTCCTGGATTTGGTGCAGCGTCTCGTCCGCCAGCTCCATGAACTGGTGCTCCGACATCTGGGGAGGCGAAGGCGTCTCCGCGTCGCTCGAGAAGGTCGCGACCAGGGCGGGGCGACGGAGCGACGGCGCCACAGCAACCCCAAGCCGACGGAGACTCGAGAGAGCAGCCACGGGCCTAGCGCACTGTGCCGCGGCACGCGCCAGCGGGCGGCGAGAGGCTCCGGAGACGCGGCGGAGCGTCGACGCGGCCAGACAGCGATGCATGTTCCCACTCCTCCGTGAAAAGCGATTATGACAATTATCTTGGACGTGACGCCGCCACAGCTTTTTCCACCAATCGCAACGCTAGAAACGCGAATTGTCGGCGAATGAGATGCGATATTTGCTGCCAGTCGACGTGGCATTATTGCATTTGACTTGATGGGTTACATACACTAACTACACGGCTCTCGTGCTGGGGTCGCTCTGGCCCAACTCGACCACGAGAGGCTTCTTCCCGCGAGGTCGGATCCGGATGTCGCTGCAGCAATCGCGGGCGATTCGCTCGAACGATCGCCGAGAGAGCGGCCGCTTGCCGTCTGGGATCGTCTTGATGTACTCCAGCCGCAGCTTCTCCCAGCTGAAGTGAGCCGGCAGCCACGTGCACAGCTTGGTCTCGCGCACCACCGTGGTCTTGCCGTCCACTGTCTGTTGCCGCCGAACTTTGATCGGCTCTTCTTGTCCCGCCGTCGTCGCGAAGTCCTTCAGCCACGTGACGACGGCTTCAGTGTTGATGGAAGCGGCTTGGGTGTTGCCCTTGCCTCCATGCTCCTTCGGGAAGAAAACGCCTTCCACGACTCGAGCGCGGTATCTGCGCAGGCCAAAGCAAGCAACAGTCAGCATCAAAATGCAAGAATCGCATCCAATCTTTGAGAAGTGGTGGTCAACGTACCGCATGAGCGTCCCCTCTGAGACGCTGTAGCACGCGGCGAATGCAGTGCGGCAGACCTCGCCCAGCATCGGCAGGAAGTAGGAGAAGCGGACGCGAATCCCCTTGGACCGCTCGCGGATAGGACCCTTCGCTTTCCGGCTGACAGCGAGCGCCGTGAGGAGACTCACCTTCTTCTCCTTGCTGGAAAACTGCGAGACGGACGCTACAACCGCGGTCACGGCGCCTTGGTGGTCGCGCAAACAGTGCTGCGGACAGCACTCGAGAGCCAGAAGCGTCGCCACTTTCGCGTTGACGTCGCAGCCCTGGCCTTCGCCGCTGCCAGCGGCGTTTTCCTCGTCGTCTTGCAGCGGCGGGCTGCCTGGAGCCTCATCTTCGCCGCTGCTACTGCGCTCTTCCATTTCCCCCGGCTGTTTGATCGAAATGTTACAGAGTAAATTATTTTTGCAGGTTCCGAAATGTAGCTGTTAAATATCTTCTTTTCATTGGTTAAAATGGCAATATATAAATCGAAAGCTCATTTCATTGGCTATAACTTTGCGATTTCGAAGGATTTTCGCCTTTTTTTCGTTTTTGTTTTGCATTTCAGCGAAGAGCTACGCTGAAAAGCTGGATCCGTCCTCGATGGCGAAGAAGAGACGCCACGCAGCGGCTCCGTCTGCTTCAGCTGGGGCTACGGGCCGCCATGCGCTGCCCTTAATGGCCGGGAGGTCGGCGGTGGATACTGCAGCCACTGCGACGGCTCTCGATCGACTCAACGGCTACTACAAGGAGCTGTGCGACGAGGTGACGGGCGTTCCGGCGGCGCTGGAGCGCACGCTCTTGCTGCACAGCGTCGTGGCCGTGGTGGTGCAGAACGCGCTCATGTACGATGAGGTAAGAGCTCTTCCATCCGCGCGTCGATGCGACTCTGGCTGATGAATCTTACGAGTGAATCTGACTGAATATGGATGCAGCGTGTCTCGACATCCCACATTGCTCTGGTCGTTATCGGCACATCCATCTGGATGGCAAGAGCTCTATTCACCACGACCTGGACACCACACGTCACTCTTCAAGACAGCAGGAATCGCGTCGTATTCTGGCGGATTGTGGCCGCGTCTGCAGCTCTGTGTGGCTTGCTGGGCGTGCTTTACAGCCGGGAGGAGCAGCTTTCAATGCATCAGAACTTACTGATCACCCTCGTGTACGTATGGGTCAGATACAGAGCGCGAACCTCGTGTCTTACGCGTATCATTGCCATTACTGACGTGTTGGCCGCTTGATGGCGTAGCTTTCTGCTGGATATTGTGTCCATACGTCTGGTGTGGGAGACCCAAGGCCGTCTCACGCGGCGTCAAACCGCCTTCTCTGTCGCTGAGACCACCTTCTTGGTCATGTGCTTCTCCACTCAGCTCAATCAGGTAAGCCAAAGCCGATTTCCTGTTGATGCTTCAACGTGCTGACTAAGTAGCAGGGCTGAAGACTGATTCGCATTACTCCTGCGGTCACACAGAAGCCTGAGCTCATCTACGATCGTCTGGCCTCCGTTCTTACGGGCGTGACCGCTGGTGTGCATACGCTCGTTCTACTCACCACGAAATACCTGCTTCTTCACTGCTGCGAGACGGATCTCAATGGCGCGTTCGCGAAAACCCACGAGCGCGGGACGAAACTGATGGAAAGCTTGTGGCTGGATATCGACCGAGGCGAGTCGGAGCCACTCCTTGCAGACGTCATCGCAGCCCCGAAGGTCTTGCTAACGAGGTCAATATTGCGTTCACTTACGCACGTCCCGTCCACTAACAAGTCGTGCTGCTTGTGCTCTGCATTTCAGAAAAGGAAAAGTCAGAAGAACAAATCGCGGGCCGGTGCTTTAAAATCTGGGAACGTGATCACGGACGCCAACTCGGCTCTTGAACAGCTAGAATCTGCGGCCTCAGCGCATCGATCCGTCTTTAGCGAGCCGCGTGTGCTGCTTGCGATCGCCACGCTCGGTCAAACGCTCCTCCTGCTGGCACAACTCGTGCTCTCCGCGTTCATGCTGTACTCCTGGGAGTTGATGAGGTATGCGTGCGCTCGTGCCTTCTGCAACTAAGGAATGTGCCCTAACACGTCGTTTCTGCTTGGCAGTGCGCTCATGCTCAGCAGCTCGCACGTGCTCTGGACGCTCGGCCAGGTTCGTCGGAAGCAGCTTGCACCCAATCCAGCCGCTCGGGCGTTGGGGCTTGCGAAGCACAAGAGCGAATAGCGCGGGTTCCGCCATCTCACGTGCTCCATTAGAGAGTATAAAATGTAGCTAAGGTTAAGTTGATATTTCTGGAAATGGCGCAATTATGCGAGGAAATGTTGCTTTTGGTCACGCTTCCTTCTGGCTTGGAGCCGCTGCGTTCGCATTCTCCTGGTCCGCGCGCGTGGCAGCGGCGCAACAGTCGTAGTAGCGCTTGATGACGTCCGCGCACTTGCTCTCCTGGTAGTTGCGGCGCTGCAGGCAGAACTGGATGGCGCACGCCTGCTTCTTGCACACGCGCTCGCACAGCTCCTTCTCGCCGGTCATTTGCGAGTTTCCGGCCGCGAATTCCCGATTTTGACCGGAATGTCACAATTACCTCTCACAAAATGACTTTACGAAAATGCAATGGATGGCGAAATGGCAGCAAGGCAATGGAGCCAAGGACGTCGTGCGGCTGGACGGAGATGGATGGAGACGCAGGAAGCACTTGGACACAGCAGACGCGAACTGACGACTCGTAATATATGGAAAAATGTATGCATGACGACGCCCACCACGGACACTTCCAACCTAACGAAGGTCGCCAACGCCAGCAGATAGACGGGCTTGCCCCTTCGACGCCTGCTTGGCTTGAATCGGCGCGTGCCATGGCTGTCCCCTGATAATCCCAAGCCTCTTACACGGTCGTGTTCTGGTCCGTGACACCGGTGCTTGAGGCCGCCGGGGTCTCCTCGGGCGGAGTGTAGTCCGGGATGCCGCGCGTGAAGGACGGGTGCTTCGTGATGACGAAGTAGTTGAAGTATGCGTTGGCAAAACCCGCGAGCGACACGAGCACGCCGTAGACGCCCACCATTCCGAAGGGGAAGATGGAGATCCTGCCACCGGAAACAGAGGAGAAGCGAGGTACACGTCAGCATGAATAGCACGTTGTGATGGCCGCTAACAACGCGGTCCCATCGGGAAACGCGCCACTCACATGCTCAAGAAGAGACACCGGCCCCACGGACTGTACATGAAGCCGAAGCTGCCGCGCATCAGCTTGTCGATGTACTCCGTGCGAAGCTCATAGCCCACCAAGATCAGCGCGAAGAAGCTAACGACACAGATACATAAGAGAGGGAAGCTTCGTCAGTAATCCCTCTCACCACGCCACTCAAACGAGGTCTGGACGACGCACATGGTGTAAATCACCGAGAGCCCGTCTGCCATGACGGAGAAGGCCGAGTCCGACTGGATGATCTGCACGACGGCCAGCGCGATCATACAGCCGGCCATCGTCAAGTTCACGACGCGCATCGCCGACAGCACACCCGACACGGACGAGCCCATGATCCTGAGAGTCAGCAGCAGCAGCACCAGCGTTAGAATGGAAACATCACGCCTCCAAACGCACAGAAGACTTCGGACTCGGCAGAATTCACGTACATTTCCCGAGTCTTCGCCTTGATTTCAGCCCAGACCTCACTGATAGAGATGGCGTCCGCCGTGTTCGTGACCTTGTCGGCCGCGGACGGAGGGGGTGGCGGCAGCTTCAGGTCATCCGGGTTCAGTGGCGGCAGCTTCCCGTAGTTTACGCTGCTTCAAACACAATACCAACGCCATTAGCCCTGCACGCAACCCCTCTCACTCACACATACACACACACACATATACACACATACATACCCCCTCCTGAAGGGAGGGAGGACTCTCGCCACACGCAACAGCCCTAAACGACACGTACTCGTTCACTAACCCGTTTCCAGTCGGCCCGGCCGACAACACGGAGCCCCCGAGGATGGAGCCGCTCCCTTCGGTCGTCATTCTGCGTATGCTGTCTCTCTGTGTGTCCGCACACACGCGCGCTAGCGTCTGTCTGTCTGTCTGTCTGTCTGTCTGTCCCTGCGGCGGCGTCCAAATCACCCGCTCCTTCCGCGGCGATTTGTTCCTGTTTGCTTGGGCCTGGCGGTCGATTCTCGCTTGGTTCTTTCCGTGCCGCGCTCCCACCGGCTTCCAGCTGTTGCTTTTCTCTTCCAAGAGAGGAGGCGACTGGCCCGAAAAATTGGAACGGAGGTATACCGATATACCGGGTCAATACTGGGTGGCAGAGTAGGGCTGTGGTAATCCAAGCTGGGTTTTTAAAGTCTGGTTGCCAACCAGTGGTTGGGTGGTGGGTCGGAACAATATAATGAAAAGGTGGGCAAATTTTGAAACGGTTTGATATCTCCAAATCGACATAAAATTAGAGATGCTTCTCCAGTCGCTGTCTGCCATGAAAATGACGCAGGCTTTCGGCTTCCCGACATATCCGCTCTGCGTCCGGCGTGTCCGAGGTCTAATTGCTGCCGGGACCAATCCCCGACGCACTCGCAATTGCTATGCAGCCGCAACGCTGGAGGGGAACGCAAGGCACAACGGCTGCGAAGAATAGATAATAAATTATATGTGCACTCGGGTGGTTGAGTGAGGCTTCCGTGCTTGCTCCTCCCGTCTCTAGAGCATCGATCACATTGGCTGGCAGTTCGTGTCTTGCGTTTCAGTCGATGAAAGCGACGCGGTCGATGCCGTGGACACAATACTGCACTCGCTGCTGCTCCTGCTCTTCCGGGGAGTGCCCGCCACTTCCCGGCATGATGATGGGATATGGGACTTCCTCTTGAGTGCTTCCACGCGGCCTTTCATGACTTCGACTTGCCCGACCCAACGCTCATCCTTCTCGAAATCAAGCAGTCGCGACTGCGAGCTCTCGATCTTGGCGGCAAATGCGGCGTAGCTTGTGCACGGGCTTCGCAACCGTGCAGCTACGGGCGTTGGCGGGGCGTGATACGAGGTGGGAGTGGAGGTGGGGAAGTTTGAGGACGACGTGCGTGTGCGCTTGAAGCCCTCGATGCAGACTTTTCGCACTGAACTGGCCGCCGACTGGTGGTGCACGGGATATTCGCACGGCTTGGGCGGCGGGATCTTGCTCGCTGGAAGGGAGCAACTTCGGGAGATCTTAGGCGGCGAAGGAGGCGCTGTACTGCACTTCACGGCCGCGGGCGCTTCACTTAATTCCTGGTTGCTTTGAGAAGCCTCCGGCTGCTTCCGCACGGTCGGAGATTCTGGCGCAGGGAGAGCCGCCGCGGTGCTTTTACCGTCGCAGACGTGCGTCTTCGTCGAAACGGGCATCGACGTGTCCTCGACGACCGCCAGACCGTTGTAATACGACACGAGGCCGTGCACGCACTCGCGGCCTGGTGACTCGTCCCCGTAGGTGGGGGATGACACGCCTGTGGAGGCGGCCATGCCCTCGAACATCTGGACAATGCTGCGCACTGTCATGCTTCACTTGGGCCTAGTGGCGCTTGCTCAATCCAGTTGCTTCCTGTTTTCGACGATCCGAATGGTATATGCCGCTGCTCGGTGGAGGCTGCTGGCTGCCTTCCGTTCTGCTTGCTCGAGGAATTCCGCGCCGGCAACGAGCAGACGACGCAGGTTGATGCGCAGGAGAGTTGGCCAGTCGGCGTGCTTTTCTTTTTGAAAGGCATGGGCGGAGGGGATCCCTTCGTTTCGACTTGAGCTCAGCATGGGCGGCGAGAGTGGCTGGCAGGCGTACCGTGGGATGAGCCAGTTCTAGTGCAAGAACGAGGCCAACCGTGCAAGTGACTCGGCGCTCCCGCTTTTTTTATCCGGGGCGGACCATCCAACGCGAATAAGAGCGTCGGGACGAATTGAGCGCTGGTTTTATTAATACAGCTGCTCCGGCATTCCGAGCTGTGCGTGTGTGCCTCTCAGGAATGGCGCCCGCAAACAGCTCGCCGCTTCTTGCTTCACGAATGAATGCCTGCCTGATCGTAGCAGCCTGGTTGCAGGTATAGTGCGTGGCAGCCCGACTCGTCCGTCGCCTGTTGTGGATGAGGCAGATTGCGAAGCTGGTAGCAAAGTATACAAGACCATGCGCGGAGAGGCTCTGGATTCTGCTGAGCTCTCCGTTGAGGAAGGCGACTCTCGTTCTGAGCGATTTAACTTGTGGGATACCTGGTGTTGCCACACTCTCTGGCATATGAGGCAGTGGTTAAATCTTGCTTGATCGTATACTCAGTGTATACTAAAAAAAACCAATTACAAACCAAGACAGCAACCAGCCAACAATCATTTTTGCGGACGGGAAACGGACGACAAACGATAGGTTTGGGCAGACTCCCTCTAGAAACGAATACTGCTCGGAAGTCCGTCGAGAACACAACCACAAACAATCCCCCCCCCCGCCGAGCCAGAGCTGGCAGCGAAAGCCCATCGCCCTATCACTTGAGCTTACTATACCACCACAAAGGGGTCTTCGCCCCCCCCCTTCCCCCCTCCCCACGGAGTAGACGCTGAGCGTAGCTGGCAGTCGTTCGTGTGGCCGCCCGCCTGCTGCAGCCGCCCGTCGTTCGTGTGGCCGCCCGCCTACTTCAGCCGCCCGTCGTTCGTGTAGCCGCCCGCCTGCTGCAGCCGCCCGTCGTTTGCGAGGCCGCCCAGACTACCTGTTCGACCCGTGACACCCCTGTCGTCGCTGGACATCGAGACTCCGTGTTGCCGCCCTTACTGCTCGACTCTGACGCACTCCTTGTATGACCCGCACGCGGGGGGTGAGTGGTATAGTAAGTCCCAGTGCCACCTAGCCCGGGGAGAGGAGAGCTGAGGGGTTGGGCAGGGGGCAACCCGACGCAGCAAACGAAAGGTATCGGCTTTATTGATGATGCAGTGTTAGCTCGCACTAATTGTGCTTCGTGTTGTGATACGCTTTGTAGAGAGACTCCTCAGTACCGGACTCTCACGCGGATAGCTCACGGGATGATCAAGAAGAGCTCCGCGATCAAGATGAATCATTTGTATTAATTACTTTTCTGAGACAGGATCCAGCGGGTAGCAGGCTGATGGCGGCGTCTGGTCAATGGTGAGACCTTCCTTCTCCAACTTCTTATAGCGGTTGATGTGGTCATTTAACTTGCCTTGTTTGTGGAGTGCTTTCAGCTGTTTGACAACTTTGCTGTAGCCTTTGCCCTGCAGGTCGAAATCACGAAGAAGGTGAGCTTCAGCTTCAGCGCCGCAAGCGATTACCCTTTCCTTTGAAATCGTGCCGTCAACGATCACATTGTAGCCCTCCGGCAAGAACAGCTTCGTGAATGCCACTAACACTTTCGCTTCATGAAATCTTCTTCTGTTGCGCGTGCAGCTAGGTATTGCCCATGGCGTGGCGCAGTGCCACTCGTACCAGACCGCCGCTACCGATTTTGCGCTTGACCGCCGAGGAGCTGCTGACTCGACCGTGGTAAGTGCGGACGCAGTTGTTTTCTCACCGGCGCCATTGATTTCTTCGAGAACGCGCACGCGCTCTCGCAACACTCTGTTTTCGTGCTGCAGCGCAAGGATATCAATATTTTTTTGCTGGAGCAGCTGGACGAGCTGCGGCGCTTGCTGGTGGCAGTTCTTCAGCACGGGCGCGGACACTGTGTCTGCATCGCGAAGGGTAAGTCCCCACGCTAGCATTGTAGAGTGACTGACTCCATGTAGTGTCATGCTAGCGTGCAGGCGTCTTATGTATGGTGTGTCTTCACCCAATGCGTGCATTTCAGGATAGTTTCGGACGATTGAAGCCATGAAGACATCCAATACGCCGTTGCAGAGGTTACTTCGACCACCGACGCCAATGGAAGCAGCGAACAGGTACGCCTGAAGCTTTTGTATGATCTGCCTCGCCTCAATGCCAAGAGCAGCAACATTAGGCAGTCCACTGGGCGCATCGAGATCCCTCCCAGCTAATGATCTTGCAACTTTTTGATCTTCCTGTGTGGTGTTGAGGATATAGTTAAATCCTTTGGAGAGATGCGTCATGCTCCACGCACCTCGTTCCAAAATCCACTGCACGCTGAGCTGACCGTTTGCATTAGCGTGTTGAGCACCGCCGCGTCGGAATGAGTGGGAGGAGAGGTCTCGAGTAAATGCCTCCCCGCCCGGATCAACTCGATCAGAAAGCGACGCGAGGAGGCGATTGATGTAGGAGGCCAGCTGAACCACTGGAGCACGCCTCGGTTCCGTGGTAACGCCGGCCGCGCCGGCTACAGACGCAACCACTTTAGCTCCACCGTCAACCAATTTTGCTTCACCGCTGGCCACAGGCGCAACTACAGCGACAACTCCGTCAAGCGAAACGGTGTTGTCGCTGTCCTTAGTCTCTCGTGCGGCAACGCGACTTGCGATGACCTTCCTGGCCGCTTCAATTGCCTTTACAAGGTCAAGTGTGCTGTCGCCGCGATCAGTAAGAGGGTTTTCGAGCAGTGCATGCTCCGTAGTCGCAAGTACTGGTAGGGTGCTGGGCCGTGGTAGATGATACAGCAGATATTCCGAAGGGGACTCTTGCATTGCGCAAGCGACAGCCAAGGCATGCACCGCACAGGTAGCCATACCAACAGCGTCTGCATACACGGTGAGGCCTTGGATTTGCGCCGATTTCACTCGCTTAAAGCCTATATATAGACACTCTCCTTCACATACACAGCGAATCGTTAGTTCAGCACAAATATCATAGAGAAATCAAAACGTTTGCATACCAGCGTAAATGGAGACCTGGGATTTTGAAAGATAATGAGCATCAGACGCACGACCCAATAGCTGCCACATCAGCGAGAGCAGTGCTGCGTCGGCGTAGTCCCGAGAAGAATAGGCACGCTTGTACAACTCGGTAGTCAGCATATGTAGATCGCCCTTGGTGCACGGCGGTGCTTGGTGGGTGAACTCCATTCCGCGATTCTTGCAGTATCGTTCCAAGGTTCGTGACGTCGCCTTGAGACGCCGCGAGCAAATACTATCAAGCCCTGGGAAGCGAATCAGTAGGATCATCTTGACGAGACTGAAATAGTTCGACACCGCTCCTCTCCGAAGCGGATGACCCCTGCTGCCCTCATCAAAGGCAAGGAACATGCCGTACTTATCCATCACTAGGCACAGGACATCCCCAGAATCGTCCGCAGAGATCCACAGCTCTACGTCGAAGAGGTTTGTGCCGCCCTCCGTCAAAAAACGCGTGAAGTTACGCAGCGCCGTCGCACGTGAATTTTGCGTTCCCTGCGGCGCCAGACTCGACACCGACATAACGCTTACGAAGCTGTGGTTTTCTGAAGTGAATGGGAGGAGAGGGGGGATTCTCGCGACGCGTTGTCCGCACAGTATCTCTATTTTATGCTCCTGGGATAATATCTTGATTTTTCTATGACAACATTCTGTATTTCTAAAAATAACGGACAAAATTCTGTCCGCTTTGTCCGTTTGCACAGGAAGGAAGGGATTGAATAAAATGTGGCCTTTTCTTCATATTGACACTTTTAATTAGTTGAAAATACGCAAATGTGTGTCATATTTATGAATACGTGCACGGTACTGCACTTGTCCGCACGCCGTGGATTTTCGCCCAACACAAATACCGGTAGCGTTGTTCGCCTCCCGCCGGTATTTCGTACCCCCGCATCGATCCTTCGCGGGGTTACACTCCCCAAATCGGACGGGAAGAGACCCGAGCTCAGGAGAAACATGGAGGTGGAAGTGGGCTGCGTCGTGTCCTTCGGCGTGGCCAGGACGGGCGTGGTGCGCTTCGTGGGCGAGCCGGACTTCGCCAAGGGCGAGTGGGTGGGCATCGAGCTGGACCGGCCCGAGGGGAAGAACAACGGCGAGCTCAACGGCCGCGTGTACTTCGTGTGCGCGCCGAACCACGGCGTCTTCGTCAAGCGCGCGCTGATCAAGGCCGTGCTGTCGCGCCCGGGCGGCCAGTCGGCGTCCGACGCGGCTTCGCCGTCGTCCGCGGCCGCTAGTTCGGCCGGTTCCTCGTCCAACTTGTCTGCCAGTCGCTTACAGGAGCTCCGCGACCGGCGTCTGTCCGGTGTCGGCGTGGCTCGACGGCCGTCGGCTTCGTCGATTACTGCGCCGTCTTCGACGGCCAGCAGCTCCGCGAGCTCGCGACTGGCGGCTTCGAGGACCCGCGCGTCGATTGCCACGCCGTCTGGCGTCCCGACTGCGCCGGTGAAGCGCACAGCCGCCTCTTCTTTAGCGACGTCGACGCGTAGCAGACTGTCGCTGGATCCTGGGGCGCGTCGCGGCTCCATCAGCGGCCACGCGACGTCCGGATCTACGGGCGGGGGCGGTAGTGCAACGGACGAGCAGCTGGCGGAGGCCAGAGCGCGCATCGCCAAGCTGGAGGAAGAGATGGAGCAGAAGAACCGCCACGTGGAGCAGCTGAAGCAGAGCGTGGCTGTGATGAAGGAGGCGGCGGTCGTCAACAGCGAGAAGATCAAGCAGCTCGAGGAGCAGGAGGAGGAGAAGGAGGCGAACGCAGCGGAGGAGCAGGAGGAGCAGGAAGACGCGACGGTGGCGGACGACGGCGACGAGCAGATGGAGGAAGCCATGGACGTGGACGAGCAGGAGGCGGAGGAGGAGGCTCTGTCCCCGCAGGAGGAACTGGCCCAGCAGATCGAGGCCATCCGAGAGGAAGCGGAGGAGCACGTGCGCTTGGTGCGCGCCGAGCTGGAGGAGCACATCGCGCAGCTGCAGAGCGAGCACGAGGAGCTGCTGGACGAGCTGCGGCTGGAGAACGCCACGCAAGTGTCGGAGATCAAGGCGCTGGAGGCCGAGGTGGCGCAGCAGAAGACGCGCATCGTGGCGTTCACGGCCGGGGAGCAGAAGAAGGCGGAGGAAGTGGTGCTGGCCGTGGCCAAGACGAGCTCCGGCGCTCGCAAGGTGGAGGCGCTGGAGAAGCAGCTGGTCGAGTTCCAGGACATGATCGAGATGGTGACGCTGGAGAAGGAGACGCTGGAGATGGACAAGGAGATCGCCGAGGAGAACGTGGAGGAGCTGCAGCAAGAGCTGGAGAAGCTGAAGGCCGCCACGGCGCTGGCGGCCACTGCCGGCCCCGAGTCGAGCGTGGAAGCCGCCGCTTCTGCTGCTTCTTCGAGCGCTGGAGACCTCGCCGACGAGAACAAGAAGCTCCGCGTGGCGGTGAAGACGCTGCATGAACGCGCTGCCGAGGACAAGGCCGATCTGAGCAGGAAGCTGCGCCAGGCCCAGCGGGAGAACGCGGAGCTGGTGGCGTTGAGGGAGGAGGTGGAGGAGCTGGTGCGTTGTGTGTGCTGTTGCTGTCTTGAGGTGGACGTTGGTGGACGTCTTGGGAAGTGGGGAGCTGACCGTCCCTGTTTGCCGCCGTTTGTGTAGACCACGAAGCGCCAGAAGCTGGAGAGCGAGGCCGAGGAGCTCAAGGAGATGCTGGACGTGGCCAACGCCTACGAGAGCATGGTGGAGGACCTGACGGAGAAGAACCTGACGCTGGGCGAGAAGGTGGCGGAGCTGGAGACCACGGTGCAGTCCCTCGAGTCGCTGCACGAGGTGGACCAGGAGATGGAGCACCAGCACACGGAGTACGAGGCGGAGCTGAGCGGCGAGATCGACTCGCAACGCGCGTCGCTGCAGGAGCTGAAGCAGGCCGTGGCGGACCAGAAGACGGTGCTGGAGGACAAGGAGCGCACCATCGCGCGCTTCCGCGACCTGGCGCACGGCCACCGCGAGGAGATCGCGCAGCTCAAGACGCAGCTGCGGGCCGAGAGCGGCGCCGTGGAGTCGCTGAAGGGCACGACGCACCTGGCGCTCAACCAGACGATGGGGCTGCGAGCGCTGGCGGCGGCTGCGCGCGAGCAGGAGACCGAGGCGGCCAAGCAGAAGCTGGTGGCGGAGCAGGCGCATCTGGAGAACTCGTTCCTGCGCGCGGTGGTGCCCAGCTCCATCCTGTCGTCGACGGACCAGAAGGTGCTGCGCGTGCGCTTGACGCTGGGCCGCGTCGCCGGCAAGGCCGACATCTTGCTGCAGTACCTCAAGAAGGAGCTGGACGTCGTGCTGCAGCCGGGAGGTACCTCACAAGAAGACGGCAAAGAGGAGGCGTCGACACCGCCGCCGACGGCGAGCGTCCAGCAGCTGGTGCTGGGCGACAAGCTGGCGGCGGTCTCGTGCCAGGCCAAGGAGGACCTCTTCATGCTGGAGTGCCATCTGACCACGGAAGAGGAGTTCACGCAGGGCTGCGCGGCGCTGGACACCTCGCAGACCGCGGCCCTGGAGAGCGTGCTGGACTCCGCCCTCGCCGCCTTCTCGGAAGGCGCGTTCCTGGCGGGGCCTCGTGGCGGCGGCGACGTGGCGGCGGTGTACGAGCGTCTGCTGCAGACGTCGGAGGAGTGGCACGCCAGCAGGATGGAGGAGCGCTCCGCCTCGCCAAGCGCCGAGGTCTTCGCGGCCCGCTGCGCCGTGGTGAAGCTGCGCGCGAGGAAGAGCGTGGCCAAGCTGGCCTTCTCGCTGTCGGCGATGGGGACGTTCCTCCGCAGCACGAAGAGGCTGCTGGCGAGTCCGGAGATGCCTGACGGCGCGGAGACGACGGCGCTGCGCTCGGAACTGGCGCCGGAGCTGGACAAGTGTCTGGAGGAGGTGCTGGCGGTGCTGAACGTGGCGCTGCTGTTCTACCGCCGCGCCGAGATCGACTTGGCGGCCTCGGACGACGATCTGGACGGCCTCGTGGCGGTCGGAGGCGCCGTCGTGGCCTCCATCCAGAGCTACGCGGCGGAGGCGGAGACGCTGTGGACGGCACTGCAAGCTCAGCTGACCCAGACTGGTCTGCTGGAACGCGCGGCGACCGCTGCGGAGCTGCTGGCGTTCGCGCAGCAGACTGTTCGCGACAAGACGGTCGCGCTGAAGGAGAAGCTGGCGTCGCTGTTCAAGCTGGTGTGTCGCGGCGCCTTCACGGATGCCGTGGCGCCTCGAGCGCGCAAGGAGCCGTCGGACGGCCGGCCGCAGTGGCGGATCCGAGCGCAGGCCATTCACCAGGAGCTCTTGGACGCCTCGACGCTGCGCACGAGTCTGGCGGAGATGACGGAGCTGTGCAACGCGCTGCATCAGCGCATCCGCGAGCTGGAGCGGGCCGAGAGTCAGCACCGCGTGGTGGCGCAGAAGCTGGAGAGCGACGCGCTGCAGCTGTCGGAGCGCGTGGTCGCCGTGGCCGGCGAGAAGACGCAGCTGGAGACGCAGCTCGCCAAGGAGCGCGACCAGTTCGACGTGGCGCTGGACGAGTCCAACAAGGAGAAGACGTCGCTGGACGCGCTGAACCGCGAGCTGCGGAAGCAGCTCAAGCGCTCGAGCGACGCCGGAGCTAGTGGCGCCAAGAGCGGAGGCAGTAGCGGCGGGAAGACGGCGACGATGGGCGCCGCGGACGCCGAGGCCTTCCGTCTCGCGTTCCAGCAGCTGCACAGCGAGCTGCACGGCGTCCGCGCCGCCCTCGCGAAGGAGCGACTCGAGCAGAGACTCGGCTCTGCTGTGGGCGGCAACGCAGCGGCGTCGAAGCCGTCGGAGCGGCTGGCGCAGTCGCTGAAGGAGGTGGCTGCGTTCTCGCGCCAGGTGAAGGCGCAGCTGGCGATGCCTCGACTCGTGGACTTGAAGCGCGCCGCCGCCGCCACGGGCGAGTCGGCGCACGCGCAGCTGATGGCGGAGAAGCTGCAGCAGTCGCGTGCTCAGCGGGACTTGGCGGCGCTGCGAGAGCGCGTGGGCGCCGCCATGCAGGCGGACGGCTGGGGCCAGGACGTCACCACGGCCATCGCGCGTGGCGAGAGCGTGTTCGGCTGGCAGCCGCCGGAGATGGAGCGGCCGCCTGTGCTGCTGGGTCGAGTCACGTTGGGCGGCGGCGATGGCGCGTCCACTGCGGCCGTGCAGCTGGTGCTGAACCGCTCGGAGGTGCAGCATCTGTCCCAGACGCTGGTGTGCTGAGCGACGGAGGAGGACGGAGGAGGACGGAGTGCACAGGTGCGTGTTGATGCGTGGAGAGGAGAAGAGAGCCGTGGAATGCCATTGCTCGATTCCCAATTGCGCTGTCTACTTATGCGGATGGATGGATGACGCCAGTAGTATCCCCTCTTCCTGCCATTCCCCACAATCGGCGACGACGTATGTACTCACGCAAGCGGAGGTTCCAGCCACTTCTGCATGCTCGCTATGCCTTCCGAATAGGCAGCGACAGCCACGTGACTTTGATGCTGGTGCTCTATGCGGCCCTCGCTGTTCACCGTCGTTGTCCCCAAGCAAGACGACACTAATGGTCGTTAGCATTGCTTGTTTTGCCACGTCGAGAGCAGGCCAGACAGATAGAGTTCGGAGCAGTCATGACGCTAGAAGCAAGCGTTGCTGCCTGCTGGGACGGCTCGGCGATGGCGTCCCAGAAGGGGAAGCTCGCGATCGTCACCGGCGCGAACTGCGGCATCGGGTTCGAGACGGCCAAGCAACTGGCAGCGAACGGAGCGCACGTGGTGCTTGCGTGTCGAGACGAAGACCGCGGTCGACTCGCGCAAGACGCCATCCGCGAGGCGCTTCGAGACTCGAATGGCCCGGAACCAGGCTCCGTCGAGTTCATGCAGGTGGATCTGAGCGAGCCTCAAAGCATCCGTGCCTTTGCGCAGACCTTTCGAGAACGTTATGATCGCTTAGACCTGCTGATCAACAACGCAGGAGTCGCCGTTCCGCCGCAAGGCCACACGGCCAGCGGTGTGGAAGCCCACTTCGCAGTCAACCACTTGGGCCACTTCTACCTCACGAGTCTGCAGATGGATCTGCTTCGCTGCTCCAGGACGCAGGCGCGTGTCGTGAACGTGACCAGCGGCTTGCACCATATCGCGAAGCTGGACTTCCAGACCATGGGACGAACACCAGGAGGCAGCATGCGGGACTACGCCGAGTCCAAGATGGCGAACGTGTTGTTCACGCACGAGCTACAGCGGCGACTTCAAGCCGCCAACGTGGGGAACGTGATGGCGGTGAGTGCGCATCCTGGAGTTTGCCACACGGAGATCTGGAAGAAGTACTTCCGCACCAAACTGCCTCGGCCGAAAGCTCTGCAGAGCCTTGCCATCGGCCTGACGTCCTTGATGCCATTCAACTCGCAGAAGCTCGGAGCTCTCCCGACGCTCTACGCCGCCACGGAGAAGAGCGTGAGAGGTGGCGAGATCTACGGCCCGGACGGCTGGAAAACGCTGGTGGGCTTTCCAGCTCGTGCAGTCGCCCACCCGGCGAGTCACTCGCTGGAGAACGCCAGCAAGCTCTGGGCGTTGAGCGAAGAGATGCTGGAGACTACGTTTGAGGTGTAGACGCGGATGGAGAGCTGGAGGTTCAGCGGGACCTTGAAGGCAAGTGAACTGCACGATAGTGGTCGTCAGCGAGAAGAGGGAAGAGTTCGTCAAGTAGATCGATGCCACCTTGGCTACCTGACCAACTGCCGATCATTTCAAATGATTCCTCTGTCGTTCAACATTGGCACCGCTGCTCCATTCGCGGAGGCTGGCATCTCCGAAGGTACATGTTAGTACCTTCGGAGGTGCGGGACCCACCGATAGAGCCATTTCCTTCTTCTTCCTCCCTTGGCTGTCCACGCACGCCAACAGGATTTACACGGCTGCTGACCACCCTTCACAGCCGACAGCCTCTAGGCTCGCTTCTGCGGACCAGTGCGCATGCGCGGAGTCGGAATATGTGCGCTCGCAGCTAGGAGGCTACGACGACACATGACGGAAAGAGAGAGTAGAGAGGAGTACCAAGAGCTATGGGATCGGTCTGCTATGACATCACAGAATGGCAGACCAACGCGTGCATGACCTACGGCTCTGCGGACATCGTGGTGGAGTAATGCAATGCAACAGGAGACGCCAATAGCCGCTTCACGTCGAGCTGCATGGGCGCCACTAACTCGAGCGCGCATGATAGAAGCGCCACCAGTCCTGCGAGAGTATTGATGCTACTTAATTTAAAGCAGTACGTGCATTTTGATCTTGCTCGACAACACGTTTTTTGTTCGGGATTCGCTGACCAAAGACATGTGACTGTCTTCAGACTGCTCTTATTCCGTATGGCTGGCCGTGGTGGACTCCTTTTTTGTATGGAGCGCACGATGTCGCTGCTCCCCAACTGTCAGTTGCGAGCGAATGAGCCGTTTCTGATCGCTGCAACGGGCGTCTTTGCTTCAGTTTCCGTGCAAAGTCGCAACGCGCCGCCGCCATCAAATCCGACCGACGCATACGTAGTCAAGTTCTCGAGACCAAGCAGAGCCAGACAGCTCCGACCGAGGCCCAAAGCGGAACTGGCGACACAAGGCCAGAATGGGCGTCGGCGCAAGCACTCAAAGTGGCTGGGACGGCTCGGCGATGCCGTCCCAGCAGGGCAAGCTGGCCATTGTGACCGGAGCCAACTCGGGCATCGGCTTCGAAGCGGCCAAGGCGCTAGCGGCGCATGGAGCGCACGTGATCCTCGCTTGTCGCAATGAGAGCCGTGGCCAGCACGCGGAGCAAACCCTTCGTCAAGAGCTGAGCGAGGTGCCTGGAGACGCCGTGGGGTCCGTGGAGTTCATGCAGGTCGATGTCGGCGACTCCAACAGCGTTCGCGAGTTCGCTCGCGCGTTCAAGGCGAAGTTTGATCACCTGGATCTGCTGATCAACAACGCCGGCGTGTCGGTGCCGACTCAACGTCACATGCCCAACGGTCTCGAGGCGCATTTTGCGATCAATCACCTCGGCCACTTCTACCTGACGCACTTGCTGCTGGACCAGCTCCGCAACTCCAAGGACCAGGCTCGCGTGGTCAACGTGAGCAGTCTTGCGCACTATTTCGCGTGGTTGTACCTGAACTTTGCGACGCTGGGCCACACACCCGGCAGTCTCCGAGACTACTTCACCTCCAAGATGGCGAATCTGCTGTTCACGTTCGAGCTGCAGCGTCGACTGCGATCCGCGCAGATTGACAAGGTGATTGCAGTGGCGGCGCACCCTGGATTGACCCACAGCGATATCTGGAACCGCTACTACCGCAGCACCTTCCCGCGCTGGCTGGCAGCGATCCTGGTCTGGTTGGTCTCTTGGCTGCCATTCATGACGTCGCAGATGGGCGTGCTCCCTATTCTATACGCGGCAACCATGAAGAACGTGCAGGGCGGCCAGTACTACGGCCCCGACGGCTTCCTGCACATGCGCGGGTACCCAGCACTCGAGGCCGGAGCAGCCTCGAGCCACTCGCTGGAGAACGCGAGTAGACTTTGGACACTGAGCGAAGACACGCTAGGCGAGAAGTTCGAGTTGTAAGGCGTTGGCCTACTGGTGAGGAGCGTGGCCCGTTTTGATAAGGAGCTGGAGGTCCCGTCGGTGGAAAGGGAGAATGAGGAGAGCGTGGCGAGAAGAGTATTGATGATCCAGTTAACTCCGTCGAGTCACGTATTGGTTTAAATTAGCTTTCTTCATCGACCATTCCACTTTCATCCAATCATGATACGCATTCGCCTCTTTTGACATTATTTCCACCAATGGGTAAAGAGAATAGCGAATGCCACACCGTCCAGTCGAAACGCTGGACAAGACCGAAGAGCTCCATTGGAAAAGGCAGAGCGAACCAGACGTGCATCTCCTCCTGCTCTCTCTCTCTTCCTCCGTTGGCGTCGACGTCGCCCCACCAGCTCCAGCGCCAGCCTCTCTTCCACCCGCCGCCATGAAGGTGAAGACGATCTCCCGCGTGGAGAAGGACTTCACGCAGGAGGTGCAGACGGACAAGCTCAAGGTGTTCCGCAACTACGACCCAGCGCTGCATCCGTTCGAGCGGCCGCGTGAGTACACGCGCGCGCTGAACGCCGTCAAGCTGGAGCGTCTGTTCGCGAAGCCCTTCGTGGGCGCGTTGGACGGCCACTGCGACGGTGTGACGGCGCTGGCCACGAGCCCCGCGAGTCTCGTGGCCTTCGTGAGCGGTGCTGCCGACGGCGAGCTGCGGGTGTGGGACCTGCCGCGCCGCAAATGCGTGTGGAGCGTCTACGGCCACCGCGGCTTCGTGCGCGGACTGGCGGTGGCTCCGAACGGCAACAGCTTCTTCTCCTGCAGCGAGGACAAGACCGTCAAGCAGTGGGCGCTGCGTGTCAAGGAGGAGGACGGCGACGTGCCCTCGGCGTTGGCCACCTTCACCTCGAAGGAGCCCTTCCTGTACGCTCTGCGAGGCAGTGCATTGCGTCTCTTGCTGCTTCTGCTGTGACTTACTTGTCGTGGCTGTTTTGGGTTGCAGTGGCATCGATCACCATTGGAGTCAGGACCTGTTCGCGACCTGCGGTTCCAAGGTGCAGGTGTGGGACCCGACGCGCTCGGAGCCGACGCATGAGTTCGCGTGGGGAGCCGACTCGATCAACTCGGTGCATTTCAACCCGGCGGAGGCCTCGCTTCTGGCCTCCACGGGCTCGGACCGCAACATCACGCTCTACGACATCCGGGTGGCGTCGTCGATGCGCAAAATCATCTTGGGGATGCGATCCAATGCGCTGGCCTGGAACCCCATGGAGCCCATGAACTTCACAGTCGTACGTGTCTTTCGGCGATGCTGGCGATCCTCTAGTTGACGTCCTGCTAACGGTATTGCCTTGCGCTTGACTGCGCATTTCACAGGCCAACGAAGACCACAACCTGTACACGTTTGACATGCGCAAGATGAACCGCGCGCTGATGGTGCACAAGGACCACGTCTCGGCCGTGTACGTTGTGAACCCATCGCCGTCTTGAAGCCACCGCCTTCGTGCTTGAGCGTGTGGAATTTGCCGCAAATCGCTCACTCTGCCTCGTATTTGGTGGCTGCGGCTTGCAGGATGGATGTGGCTTACTCGCCTACCGGTCGGGAGTTCGTGGCCGGATCGTACGACCGGACAATCCGCATCTTCGGCGTGCGTTCCGCCAAAAGCCGTGAGGTCTACCACACCAAGCGAATGCAGCGGTACGTCTGTCTGTGCTTATTGGGCGATGGCTGCTCTGGCGTCGACAGAGCCTCCCTGTTGGGTTTGCTGACGCTCGGCTGCTTACTGGCCATGCCACCCTTCTTGTGCCTTCCTTAGGATCTTTTCGGTCAAGTTTAGCGCCGACTCCACCTTCGTGCTGTCCGGAAGTGACGACACGAACATTCGCATCTGGAAGGCGGAAGCCTCCAAGAACCTCGCGAAGGTACGAGATCGACCCAAGAGGGTCCCCATCCGCATTCGAGAGCGGTCACATGCCTGCTTCCTCGACTTTGAAGGTGCTGACCTCGATGGGTTCTGCTTTCCGGGTGATTCCTTCTACGTTTTGTGTTCCCATCTTCCCGTCAGGCCGCGCCTCGCGAGCGCCGCAAGCTCGAATACAACGAGTCGCTCAAGGAGCGGTATCAGCACCTCCGCGAGATCAACCGCATCTCCAAGTACGTAGCGTGGCGTGGCTGCTGTCTATATCTACTGCCGACCCTGCTGGAAGGCGGCGCTGCTTGTCGAATTGGCCGGACTAACGTGCCTTTCCTGCTTGTGAAACCCGCCCGACAGGCATCGACACGTCCCCAAGTCCATCAAGAAGGCGACGGAGGCCAAGCGCGAGGCCAGCGCTCGCGACAAGAAGAAGATGGCGAACCGGCGCGCCCACGCCAAGGAAGGCGCCGTGCCCCATGTCAACATCCGAGAGCAGGCCATCGTCAAGGAAGTGGAGTAGAAGCGCGCTGGAAGTGCGGCGGACCGTTCCGTCGAGGCAGAGGACGGAGCCATGGAGGCCAGTGGCCGCCGCTTCATTTGACTCAATTCTATTTTCTTCGCTTTTTCAGTTTCTTGGCGGAAGTTGCAAGAACGTTTTCGAGTTTCTTAGACAAATCATTTGCTTATCACCGAAGCTTTCTCCTTATCTTTCGTTTTCGGCTGTCAGTGCAATAAGTCGACGCGACTAAATCAACAGAGGCATGTCCGCCGAATGTAGGGAATAAATGACCAGGTTGCTTCTTTTTTCGAGAATCGAAGCCGCATTCGCAGAGATGAATCGGGCAATGTATCTGATTTCTAATGCGTGCAACTGCGGCGGATCGAATGTTCTAGCGGGCTTGAACCCTGCCGCGTCTTGTTTACCCGCAAAATCCACCCAAGCGCACGAGTTACATGCTCTCGTTGGCGTGTTCGTGGGTTTCTTGCGATCGCTGAAGCAACGGAGCTCTCTGCGGCAAACAGGAGGTGGCAGCAACATTCCTGTTTCTTCACCTCGTTCCGCGCGCCTTCACTCGGAATGCCTGTCTATTCCGTCCCGAGTATCTAACACCGGAAATCGGCTGCTTGCCGCTCGCTCGCTCTCAATTGATCCCTCCCGACGCCACCTGGTGCGTAGCCAGAATTCGCCACTCGGAACGAGAGCAACTGACCTTGAAGGAGAATGCATGAGAGAGAGAATGCTTGGGAGAACGCTCGTTTCGGTGCGAAGCAACTTGAAGAAGCAACGTCTCGCTCGCTGCACATTTCTGTCTTCATCGTCCGCGGCTGGGCGGTCTCCATGCAAGAGGGATAGACAGGAGAGCGAGCAAAAGACAAGCGGCTCCGAGAGCAGGCGAACGCTGCACTCCTTTGTGTATTTCGAGTGCGCGCAGCACTCGACGGCTTGGCCTTTGTCGCCGATTAATCAATCTCCACCCACGAAAGCTTGAGCGTCGGCTGCTTCGTGTGGAGGCGCCACAGAAGGCGCTCGAGCTGGAGTTTCACTCCTCGGAGTCTTCAAGCACGCCACTTCTTCTCACTTGACGTCACTCACACACATAAGTCGGGCAGCAGAGAGGGATGGGAACGATTTGCTCGGTGGTGTGATTTTGAAAGGATGATTGCGGCCAATTAGTTCGTCGAGAGAAAACAGCAATTTGGCCGAGCCTGCTGCTTTCTTCACATGCGCGACTCACCGTCAGCTGCGCAAGTAATTGATGCCCAAGATGTTGTCGACGCTTTCGGCGAGTGTCGGGAGGGAGGGAGAGGACACCTTGAATGCCGGCAATCGACAGCGCACTGCATGGGACAGCTCGCCAGGATTTCGTCAGCAAGCTTTCATTGTAATCAAGGGGAAATGTTCCTGCCGCTCGTCGTCCAGCTGTCGGTCGCTAAATAGTTCAAAATACGTTTCTTCTTTAAAATATTCGCCGAGATTAATTCGCCATCCTGTCTTGCTTGATTCACGCTGGATAAGCCATTTTTGGGGAAATTGCCATTTTCATGTGACATCTTTCGCCGCAAACGGAAGAAAAAGTAAACTCCGCCCGACCCAGCTGGCGCAAGTTTTGTTTCTCGTTTTCCTTCGCCACACCCCTATCTGCCGTCGACTTAGTGCTCGGCAGCCCCGGCTCTGTTCCGTTTATTTGCCAGGTGCGTGCCCCTCCCGCCCTCCCGCCAGCCAGCACCACAACCCAAAACGCAAGCGCCGGAGCTCCTGGACATGAAGGGCGCGGGCGCGACGGAGACGGCGCTGGAGCTGGCCGAGTGCTCGGCCTGGAGCGCGCTGGACCGCCTGCTGGCGCTGGCGCCCGAGCGCGCGGACGAGGTGGACGACTTCGGCATGACGCCGCTGCACTGGGCCTGCACGGACACGCACGTGCCGCTGCGCGTGGTGAAGCGACTGGCCGAGGCGTCGCCGCTGGCGCTCACGCGCAAGAACAAGGGCGGGCTGCAGCCGCTGCACATCGCCATCAAGGCCAAGACCAAGCTGGAAGTGCTGTCGGCGCTGGTGGCGGCGGCTCCCGAGGACGGCAAGTGTCTGTTCGAAGAGACGCCGACGGGCGAGACGCCCGCCGAACTGGCGCGCAGTCTGCAGCTGGCGCCGGACAAGGTGGCGTTCCTGACGCAGGCGGAGGAGCAGCTCCGCGTGGCCGGGAAGGGTCCGAGTCGCCCCAGCGGCCGCTTCCAAGCGCTTCACATGCTGCAGACCTTGACGGACGACACTGTGAGTTGCAGCAGCTTCCGCAGCTTGCCGCCAGCGCTGGCGGCCGAAGACGTCGACACTCGAGGCGGCATCCACTCGATGGAGCGCTCGTGGACTCTGAACAAGCGCAACCGAACCTCGGACGGCTTCGCGGGCGGCGTGCCGCTCCCCCCGCGCTGGCGACTGGACAAGCGCTGCAACATTTGCCAGCTGAAGTTCAACTACTTCAAGACGAGACACCACTGCCGCGCTTGCGGCGAGTCCGTGTGCAGCACCCACTCGAACCGACGGCTTCCGCTGCATCATCTCGGTCTCAAGACGCCGCAGCGCGTCTGCATCTTGTGCTACGACGACCTGCGCGAGAACGGCACGCCCTCGGCGGCGGTCGTGAACATGTACGGCCACGGACGCGGTCTGCCGCCTCCAGAGAGCGAGATCAGCGGCTCCTTGGCGCGTCAGGAGTCCATGCCGATGCCGGAGAATCGCCGCAGCCACAAACTCAGCTCGGGCAGGTCGTCAATCAGCACGCGGCCGCCGCTGCGGTCTGTGAACAGCACCATCTCGCTCACGGCCACGTCCACCAGCAGCCAAAGTTCGTCGTTCCGGAGTCCGTCGGCGGCCTCGGAGCGCTTTTTCCACACGTCTCAGCAGCCTCGACGCCTTGTAACACGCAGTGGGGACTCGAATGACGATGATCGCCCGTCGTCGGAGCTGCCCTTTGACGACGAACTGCTCGTCCGCCCCCGCGCCTGGACCGACGTCGACGCGTCCGACAAGTTCCTGGAGATGCAGGACCAGGTACGGGAGCTGGAGGCGCACGCCCAGGAGCTGGCGCTCGCCAAGGCGCGCATCGAAGACGAGCTGCAGGCTGCTGATCGAGTGGTCGCGGACTCGAAGAAGGAGCGCATCACGGCGGACGCGGCTCTAGGAGAGCTGCGGAACAACCGGATCATCGACATCACCCGCATTTCCTTGGACGATGACGATGAAGAGGACCATGAGAACCGGGACGAAGGCAACGGCAGGCCAGACGTCGCTGGAACCGACGCGGAGGACAAGAAGAACCACCGCCGTCTTGGCGACCGGAAGGACAGCGTGCAATTGGTCGAGGAGACGGAGGTGAGCGTGGCCATGACGTGCAACTACCTGGGCGAGGTGTTCCTGGACCGTGGCGAGTTCGCCAGCGCCGCGTTGGAGTTCCGCAAGTCGGTGGAGGCGGACCGCAAAGACCCCGACGTGTGGGTGAACCTGGCCCGCGCGCTGCACGGCGCCGGCGAGTTCTACGACGCCGAGATCGCCATCCGCCGGGCGTTGGCGCTGAGCGCCAAGAGCTATGCGTCGCTGTCGATGCTGGGCAAGATCCTGCACTCCAAGGGCGAGCACGACAAGGCCGTCGAGGTTTTCCGCGAGGCGCTGGGGCTCATGGACCAGGACGAGGACTCGGACGACGACGTGGGCTCCATGACCGTCGGCTGGTGAGTCGACGCGAAAGCGAAAGCGGGCGGGAGCTCTCTAGCGCCTCACGAAGGCAGAGAGATCGCCCGCGACCAGCATAGCGCTGGCACAAGGGACTGCAACCCAAGAGAAGAACAAGCGATTGCCGATCGACGAAGAGAAAAGCAACGGATCGTTTGGGAAGGACGGCGGTGAGTCGATCGCCGGGACCACGTTGAGCTGAAGGATTGCGCGAGCCGAACGAGAGGCGGCAGTCCAAGGCGATGATGGTATAGTTGGGGACCCCATAAGAGAGAGAGAGAGCGGTAGACCCCAACCAAAGCAGAAATATATAACATGTTCTTGATATCCACGACCGGGCGATATGGACTAGCTGCGCTCGTTGAAGGTAGTAGCGACTTGTTACTGTAGTCTTCAACGATTGGGGGCATCAACATGTCAACTTCATGTTTATTCCCCGACTTATCGGAGACTTGGTCCGACTACAACTTTATCACGCACTCACTGATCAGGTCACAAACTCACGGACAGTTAGCGTCCGCCTCCTGGCCTACGCTCCTAGTACGCCACGCCGGCGTACTTCTTGAGCTGCACCAGCAAGTCCTGGTACACCAGTTCGTTGGCGTTCTCGGCCCACGTGAAGTCCAGGTGCGAGAAGGCGGCGATGGTCTGCTCGTACACGATGGTGCCCGAGGGCATCCCGGAGCGGATCTGCGCAATGTCGGTGGACGTGGCGAACGTGTCGGTCGCGCCGATGTAGAAGCCCGTGCGCGGGTACACCATGTCCCCGACCGGGAAGGCCGGCGGCGCGAAGGACCCGTACTTGACCTTGTTCTCGCAGATGAGAGTCGAGCAGAGGCCGATGCCCAGGATCTCCAGACAGCTGCAGCCGTAGTCGTAGGACGCGAACGTATCGTCGCGAATGCCCTGCGCGTAGTGCGCCATGTTCTGCACCGAAGTACCCGCCGGGGTCTGCGAGAGGTACACGGGGATACGCGTGGCGTTGAGGTTGTCCGACGGGCCGGCGATGAGGCCGATGGCGGAGTCGCAGATCTCGTCCAGGTTCGTGCACACAATGTCGGACAGCAGCGTCTCGAGCAGAGCGGTGTGCGGCAGGAAGCTCGTGAAGCCCAGGCCGAGGAAGATCTGGTCCACTTTGAGATCCGCCAGTGCCACGAAGAGCTCAGCCGTGGCGTGGCCAGTCCAGGCGACGGGCGCCAAGGCACCAAAGTAATCCACCTTCTTGGCCACTTCCTGGTTCTCCGAGAACCCCACGAACGCCTGCGTCGTGCCCTCCGAGTGGCCAACGTAGCTCAGCGTCGACCGGCCCGTGGTGTCCAGCACGTAGTTGATCATCGCCGGCAGGTCGTACAGACCCATCTGCTCCCATGAGAAGGACCAGTACGCATCGTCGTCCGTGGTTAGCGTCTCGTGCTCGTTCGACCACGTCGTGCCGCGGTTGTTGCCGAGCCAAACGTCGTAGCCGGCATCCGCCAGCACGTACGCCAGACTCTGGTTCCGGAAGTTGGACACGAACGTGAAGCTGCTGTCCAAGAGGCCGTGCTGAAGTTGAATGGCGGGCTTGTTCGAAGCGGCAGTCGCGCCCGACTGGCTCTCGGCGTACGTCTTGGGCAGGCGGTACATGGTCAAGATGTAGCCGTCCGACGTCGTGACCTTGTGCGTCTCCACCTCGTACCCGCGGGTCTCGATGATCTCCACGACGGTCTTGCCCACGTCCGGATCCACGGTCGCCTCGGCGACTTCATCTTCGGCGTATACGGACGACAGCACGCCGAGCAACAGCACGAAGCTCAGCAGCATCTTGGCCAGCACTTGAGAGCGGGTTGAAAGCATCGTTTCGAGTTGAATGCCGGGTGTGACAGATGGCGTTTCGTGCAAGTGCTCTGGAACACGACGCAAATTGCGGAATGAGAGGCTCCGGGATTGGGAATAAGCTCTCCTGACCTGCCTCGCACGATGTGCCAAGCGCACATCTCGGCGCAAACTCCCCAAGAAGGGCAGAGATTTCCAAAGAACGCCCTCGATGGGCTCCTTGGAGGAAGCGGGTGTTCTCCTTCAGGTCGAGGTTTGACCAACAATCCCAGTGGCAGTTGGCGCGGACGGGGATGCTGTACACTGAGCGGGCAATGGTGCAACGATTACGACGAGGTGCGATTACTCTGGCTGGTTGAACTCAGTGCCGAAGTTCTCTTGTGCCGGTGCAATTGCAGTCCGAAGGAGCCAGACGGCGCGAATCGAGGTTGCGCTTGCATTCGGCCGATCAAGTCGATAAGCGTGCGAAGCTGGGTACCCTTAGCTTTTCAAAGGCACGTTCTTGTATTTGGCACATCTTGCTGATAACGGAGCCGACGCATTCTCCTATTGCCTGGAGGAGCTCCTCGCCATGGGTGAAGTGAACACCAGAGCGCCGTCTAAGGCTTTGTACATGCAGTCTATGACTGGCGGTGGCTAGTATGCATGTAATACAAGGCGTGCATGCAATCAAAGTGTTGCAACACGTCCATGCTGACCTTGCGGAAAGATGCTGATGTGTAGGATGCGCAGGAAGATCGAGTGGCTGACTGGCGATTCCTGTCAAATCCACGCTGCCAAATATTCCAACCCTTTATACTGCAATGGGAAGTGGGTGGAGTGTGCTATGCTGGGTGTGATTGGCCAACTGGAATCCGATTTCTAGTGATTAATACCTGCTATATTTAATTATCCATCACGAACATATTCATGTAATGTGGAAGCATGAAACGCATCTTCCTTGAAGTTGGTGACAGGTTTGACAGGTTTGACAGGCTGGTTGAACCTGTACCAGCGCGAACGAAGATGGACTGTGCCCGTATCTCAACCGGCTTTGCCAGCTTGCTTTGTCAACGTGGCGGGAAGGTCAGACGAGCATCTGACTCCCGTATTAAGAACGGCGATCTGCTGGACACGGCCATTCGACTGTGCCGGTGCCAGTATCTGGTGTGTGGCTTGAAGGGGCAGCTCGCTCTGGCGTTCAGGCCTTGCAAGTCCCCACGATGCAGTGCCTGACTTCGTAGGGAGAATCAAGGTGGGTACTGCTGGGTGACTGATGAGAACTGTGGCATTTCGCGAGCCAACTGTAGTCAAGCGAGGACAAAAATGAACGGACTGCACCTTCAACATGCCACAGCATAATCGTACGAATTGATTCGGCACTGGGCAATGAACCACTGCGTCTATCCAACGATCTCATTGTCCGACGGATGGACACAGTGGGTCCGCAACGGCTGCGCGGCTCCTTTCACAGCTTGTCCAGCCTCTGGAGCAGTCACGCCACGTCATGCTGGAGTGACGCAACTTGAGCCAAGCCACCGCAGCGAAAACGGGGCTGACCAACCGCTGCAGGAAGCAATCCATGTAAAGTGTGCAGCGGTGCAACTGCCAAGGGCTAAGCAGACAGACAGGCAGACGCGAGCGCACCCGGAAGCTTGTTCTTTTGTAGCCTCCAAAGGAGAAGCGTGGAGGAGAGCAGTCGCTCGCCGAGTTGGGATCTGCCTGCACGCCGTCTTGAAGATGGCTCGCTACAGGTATGCGCGTGTCTTCATGGATGCCACACGCAGCTGGAAAGTCAGTCCGTTGCTCTTCAACTGGTGGTGGTGACACGCCCCGGTTGCCTCTTCACTTGGCACAAAGCAACTTGCCAGGCTCAGCGCTGAGTTAATGCCTTTTATCTGGACGACTGCTGCCGACAGTCTCGAAAGAAAGTTAGCCGCTAACCATGTGGTTATTTAGCGACGTCCGACCACCCCAGCCATATGCGTGGCATCTCGTTTGCTCCTTGCTTGGTCCGTCCATATAGTTGGCCTGGGGAATATCATGGCGACACCGTTGGATGCCGCCGCGCGATTTCTTGAGGCGAGAGTTGGCGCGCCGAATGGCGATGAATGGGTGCAGCAGCAGCGCATGGAAGTCAAACATGCATTAGGCCTCGCTGCGCCGAGTGGTCTGCGTGCATGCGCATGAAGTTTCCGGGGATCTGTCCCTTAGTTGGCATAGTGGCCACGCCAAGAAGCCGGGAAACAACAGACAGGGAGGGATATGACAATCGCATCAGCGAAGGAGCCCACGGCGACTTGAAGTGTTGCTGCATAAATAGACGGCATAAGAACAGAGGTCGCATGCCAAATCAAGACTGCTGGCCAGAATCCATGACTGGGCTTCTTCGCCCCAAGCTCGTCGTGGCATTTGCTCTGCGCTTGCAGTTTCCGATTGCAGGCCAGCGTTTGCTGCTTGCTTGTCCATCGCTGGAGTCATGGAGTACAGTCAGTCCAAGGTAGAGAGCCCCCCTCGCTCGGCGACGACCCCATCGTTCTGCAGCGATAGCGCATGTCGTGACTCGGACGCTTTTGCTTGTTCCTGCTTAGTATGAAGGCGACATGGAGTTCGGACGCTTCCACGGGACAGGAGTCCTAAATCTTCCCGATGGCTATCGATACGAAGGCGAGTTCCGGAATGGCGAATTCCACGGCCGAGGCACGCTCTTCGTCCCCGAGGGCAAGCTGGAGGGCGAGTGGGCTCACGGCAAGGTAAGCAAGAGCAGTCGCAGCCTTCGCTCAGATCCACAGCTGCCATTCTCAACACCCTTGCTCTTCTGTAACAGCAAGTGGAAGGCACCTTCACGTTCTCCGATGGCCTGGAGTTCGCGCCCAAGAACTGGGAGTACTGCACCGACGCCAACCGCCAGTACTACTCGGAGTGCGTGTCGCCCCGAGGGATCCTGCCGGCTGGAGAGCTCAACTACTTCGACACGGGAGTCAACCGCGTGGTGCCGCTCGGCTCCTACGACGCCGGCAATGGCATCTACACGCCATCTACGGAGCTCGTGTCGGCCTATAACAACCCGGGCGAGACCCGGACACCGTCTGAGGACGAGAAGGACTGGATCATGAAGAGGGCCCCCAAGGCCACCACCAAGGATATGTCGGTCAATTGAAACCTCAAGCCGCATACCCAAGCAAGATCAAACCTGAATATATAGAGGCCTTCCTCAATACTCTTGCTCGCCTTGTCGGAAAGTGTCTCGCCTTCTCTCAACGCTGTTCTCCCACTGCGTAGTCTTCGTGTCGTCGTCTACTTGGGTGTCCTGGTGTTGAGGAAGCTGTCAAAGTCTGCGATAAAACATTATTACATGCGCAAGAAGAAGAAGGACGTTAAGGCCATGCGTCACTATCATGCAGACAGACTTTGGCAGCGTACCATCGTCCATGCTGGTGAGCGTTGAGCGAGGAGACGTCATCGATCGACTCGCCGTCGCCGATTCAGACGATCGGCCACCCTCCTGCAAACTCAATTCGCTGAACCCCTCAGACATCTCCGTCTTGCGGTTGCTGGCGCGTGGCGGAGAGTCGAAGCGCATCATATCGGATGGCTTGCTGGCGCTGCTCTCCTCCAACGCCTTCATTAAATTATCGTTCACCTGCCACAAGCCAATCGATCAATACACACACACACAGCACCCTCGTTAGCATGATGCCCGTATCACACAGCCGCGATTGATCAAAGGCGCTTACATTGAGGCATTCCTCCAGCGTGCGCTCGTCGATCTTGCCCATGATTCCGCCTTCGATGAGCGTATTCATCCGCGGTTGGCACTGCTGCAGGAAGTCCAGCACGTCTTCCAGTGGCTCTCCGGTCTGGCCGCGAGCGTGCAGGTCCCTCAAGAGAGCGGTCTTCTCCCCCACCACCTTCAAATCCGCATGCAGTTTAGCCAGCTGCTGCTCCCGCGATCGCCCGGCTGGCACAGCAGCCTCTTCCATCGCAGCATACCGCTCCCCCAGTCCTTCGCTCGCTTGAACGACGGACGTCGTGGAGGACGGCGGCGTGAAAATGGGCGCGTCGTTCTCCACCTCGGGGAACGCCACGCCCTGCAGCTTCAGCTGGCGGTAGATGTCTTGGAAGGCCGAGAGCTCACTTCCCTTGAAGGCGTCGGCCCACTGGCGGATCAGCAACAACGCGTGGTTCTGCACGTCCACGCCCAGACTGCCGTCCGTGAGCGCCGCCACTTCGCCCAGGAAGGCGCGAGAGCCCACCTGTGCGTGAATCGCCGGCGTCCCGTTCTTCACCACGGTCTCCGTCAGTATGAGCGCCAGTAGCGTCGTGCGAGCAACTCCGCTCTGCAGCC
The DNA here is from genome assembly GCA_001712635.2 of Nothophytophthora sp. Chile5. Classification (NCBI taxonomy): domain Eukaryota; phylum Oomycota; class Peronosporomycetes; order Peronosporales; family Peronosporaceae; genus Nothophytophthora; species Nothophytophthora sp. Chile5. Next base: position 52,469 of record MBAC02005574.1, read on the forward strand.
GACGCTGTAGCGAGCGCACGATGTCGTCGCATCTGGTGCAAAGGGAACATACACATCGTGTCAATTCAAGGTGTCTACTAATGGCCCCTCCTATCCAAACAAGCATGAGCAGGCACGCTTCCGTACACGGCTGGATATGCGTTCGCGCAGTCGCACAGCTCCATGTTGAGCGCCCACTCCGGGCCCGCCAGCTGCTCGTCCGTGGCGCGGCGCACCAGATCCTCGGCCGCCGCCACCTCCTGCGAATACTCTGCCATGCTTCCGGCGCTCGTGAAGGCTCTCTCTTGCTCGAAGGATCGGCAGCTGCGCTGATGCGGCTTTGGCTTCTTCCGCGTTTTGTCGCTTCAATTGGACGCACTTTGCCGGAGAGCTCGAAACCAATCCGTAAAGTTCGAATCGATTTCGCACTTATCGAGTGAGTTGTAAGTTCGTATTCTGTGTTCGACGTTACTTTTTCATAGACGTTACCAAAAGTTACAACGTGTGTAACTTTTGGAAGGAACTCGTGGAAACGTCCACTAAACAGTCAACTTTCTCACTAAGTTCGGGTTCGCCTCTGCATGCGCAGACGTTGCAGTTCCAAAGCTTCCGAGAGCGAAGCGGGAAGACGAGCGACGATGCTGGAGTCGGTGCTGCGCGTGCGGCTGCTGTACGGCGCCGTGGCCATGTCGGCGGGCGTGTTCGTGTTCTCCTTCCTGCAGGAGCGCGAGGCGCTGGAGGCGGAGGAGCAGGAGTCGGCGGAGCGGCCTGTCACCACGGAGCTCTTCCTTCAGGCCATGGAGGACATGCCGCAGCTCTCGGCGCAGCAGCGGCTGGAGATGCGTCGGTTCTGGCGCAATCTGTGCAAGAAGCAGCAGCGGCAGCTAGTGCGCACATCCAGCGGCCGAAGTATCAGCAATGGAAGCGAAGACGGCGCAGTTTTAGAGACGGAGGGCTCCGCTCTCGCGTCCGTGGAACTCGTCGTGGGCGACATCCAGCGCTTCGCACAGGAGTACAAGCAGGTCTTCCCGGACATTTTCCCAGAGAAGCAGGTGCTGGATGCGACCGAGCGCGCGGCCGAAGCGGCGGAGAACCAGCCAGCCGTCTGGAACGGCATCGTGGGCTCCACCAGCGCCATGATCCTGTCCACGGGCAAGCGCCTGAACCACATCGCGCAGGACACGAAGGGCGAGGTGCAGCTGGCCATGCACCGCACGATGCGCAAGTATCTGGAGCGCGCACTGGACATCGTGGCTTCTCGCCTCAAACACGCACTGAAGGACCCCGACATGCCCAGCTACTTCAAGACCAACATCGACATCGGCATTGAGCAGTTCATGCCCGACGTGAAGATGGAGATCTTCCGGAAGACACGCGACCTGTTTGGCCAAGAGTCCTCTCCACGTCCACGTGGGATCCCTTCAAACAGCAGCAGCAGCGATCGAGATCCTGGCAGGAATGCCTTACGACTGAGTGCCCAGGGAGATGTGACTGCCATTGCACCGACAGCCAGGAGGTTTGGACTCTTCCGTCGCATACGCGGCCACATCCTGCACCACCTGTTCCCACACGACAAGTCCATCTGGCGGTCGTTCAAGGACCCGTGGTGGCTCGCGTTCACGAGCGTGGGGTTGCTCCCCGTGGTGGGTCAGCTCTGGTGGCTCTTCCTGTTCCTCATCAAGGACAAGACCAACGAGCACCAGCTGTGCCAGTTCATCGTGGGCTTCAAAGTGGCGCAGTTCATCACGCTCGGCGTGCTGCATCTGCTGCTGGGCGTCTTTGCCTATGTGAAATGCATCTTACAGGGCTCCATGCTGGCCTGTCAGGACGGCGGCGGACCGACATTGGACGCAGGGACCGCCTGCTTCTTCCTGCTGCAGATCGTGCTGGTCTGGACCGCGTTCTTCCGGCTTCCGTACACGGAGCGACCCCAAGAAGCCACACTGCTGGACCGCACGCGGTCGATGGAGTCGCGGGTCCAGCGCATCTACCACGACGCGTTCGGCAACGAGCTGCATCTGAACCGCGGCGGGTACCTCATGAAGCTGTGCGGGTACGAGACCGTGTCGTTCGCGATCATCATCGCGCTGGCGGGGCTGGTGCTGTGGCTGCCCTTCGAGCCGTGGCAGCGCAAGGCGCTGTTCTACTGGCTCCGCACGACCTACGGGCTCTTCTCCTTCCCGTTCCTGGTTTTCAAGATCCCCGTGCTGGCCAACGTGCTCATGCACACGCGGCAGATGGGCTACAACGAGCAGGGCGAGACCGTGAAGATCGTCAAGAAGCGGCGCGACTGAAGCGGCCGCGGCCCTGAATTGGATTTTTAATAAGCTAATGACTGACTGGGGTGACGGTGAGGAATATACAGACGCGAGAAGGTGGAGCCGTCGAGCCAGCGCTTCATCTCCTGTCCTTCGAGGGGAGAAGGCGGGCGATTTGTCAGTCTGTTGGTGGTGTACTGTGCTATTGAACTGCTTGGTGGGGCGTGACGAGCGAATGCTAGCGGTTAGACCAGCGCGTCGACCTCCGAGGCGGCCTCGGAGCCCTGGCGACCATTGCTCGAGTCGTCTTTGAGGCGAGAGTTGCGGAGCAGAGCGTGTACTGCACTGCCCAACGACCTGCGGAGCACAAGGAGAAGCCACAGAACACGTCAGTTCCAACCCCAAGAAGTGGCGCCTGGGGATTGCGGTCGACACGTGAGACGTACGTGACGGAGAGCGAGAAGATGACGGTCGGCAAGATGAAGAACAGCAGGAAGACCACGGTGGCTACAGCGCAAGAACGAGAGAATCACGGTCAGCTCGACGCCTTTGACTCAATTGGTGCTGCGTAAGGCAGGGGTTCCATGGAGACGGACTGCACGTACACGCTGTGGCCAGGAGCAGCACGTCCTGGTCGCTGAGGCGTCGGCCGAAGACCACGAGCTGGTCCGTTTCGAGGCGCTTCTTGGTGAGGAACACGTACCAGCCGTAGGCCACGGCGATGCACACGAGCAGCTGGATACGATGGAAGAAGAGGCTGCAACGAGAGACACGTCAGTCCACCGTCTCAATCCCAGCCAGGAGTCCAAAGACAGACAAGCGCGTACAGCAAGAAGGCGAAGACGACGCCCGTCATGAGCAGGTAGTTGGTGAAGAAGTAGTTCCCGTTCGTCTTCATGCGCGCCAGCATTCGGTGCTGCGGCGGCAGGTTGAACGGCGCGGCCTCGCCCAGGCCCAGACAGCTGAACAGCGACCGCACCGAGTGCACCGTGACCCGCTGCTGCAAGGTCTCCATGACCACGGCGCCCACGTGGCCGAGCGCCTGCTGCGGTGGCTCTCGCAGGCCGTGGCCCTTGCTGGTCTCGTCGCGAGGCACGCCCGGCTTCCCGCGGCTCGGCGAAGCGGGCGGCGACGCTCGCGCGTACATGCTGCTGTTGAGCATCGGAGGCATTGGCGGAGAGGGCGCTAGTGCTTGCGGGCGGATAGGATTGTGGCCCGGAAGAGGGCGGCTATGCTCGCGGCGATGATCTGGAGAGATCATCACGTGCGACAGCATTGGCTTGACCAACGGTATAACGGGAGAGTGCGCTCCCTTTGAACCGAAATCCCTATGCTAAGATGTGTCATATCGAGTTGTAAAGGGGTTTCAAAGGTCGTTGGAGGGTGTATAAGTGGGCAAAACCCTTGAATTTAGAGAGAACTGGGACATAGCGTAGAATTGATGTTTCACAAGAATATACGATTTAGAAGGATCATGTCAGAACGAGGTGACGACAATCGCCATAAACAGTCGCGTGTCACTCTGAGTCACACGACGGGGAGACACTAATAATACCCCCTCCCGTTTCGCCAGGAAAAGCGAAGTGCGGCCTTCTTCACCGAATTCCTGTGCACTTCGGGCCACCGAAGCGTGAACGCTCGACCTCCGAGTCGCTCAGTGTTTCCGTGAGCTCCTCAATGCAGCCGTGCACTATATAGATGGTAGCAACCTGGCCAGAAGCAGCCCGCAGGCTTCCGCCCCGAACGAGATTCCCCCAGCCTGCCCAAGCGTACAGTCGGCGGTAACTTGCGTGCGAGAGATGGTCCCGTCACAACGGGACGAATGCGATTCGGAACTTCAAGATGGACAGAGCAAGTCGTGTGTAACTAACTGCCTCAACATGGAGGGGGCACAAATAGTTGGCGCGGATAAGCACCGAGAGAGGCGTTGGAGCGGGAACGACACTTGCCTCACGCGTGGGAACGCTCCGCTTGGTTTCAGCGGGACCTAATTGGTCTGCTCTCTATCTGCGTTCGCAGCTTTCGACCACCTTGCTCCAATCGCATGCTTATTACCCGCTCAACACGAATGCACGTTGGACGTTGCGATTGGGATGCGTTTCATTTCCCATGGCAACTGACAAGCCAAAAACAATCTTTAGCTGCACGCCACCGCAGCAATTCCCATGCCCAGATTGCAGCGGTCTTATCCGCTTGATGAGCATGCAACGCGAGAGTGACCTTGGGTTCGACAGGCGCATGCTGTTCATTCACGCTTTTGGGGTTCTCCACGCACCGACTTCTCGAGACGAAGCCACCTCCATCAATGGAGTCCGGAGGAGGCAACTCGCCCGTCCAGGCGTCAGCTCCGCCCCTCATCTCGGCCGGTCCGTCCTTGCGGAGTTTGGATCAGCACAGTCGGCCGCAACCAGAAGCCAAAGCTGAAGTGCTAGGCGCGCCACGACAAGCCGAAGACAACAATCAAGAGGACGACAGTGTCCATTCACCACTTGGTCGCCATGTTGGCGCTCTCGTTGGGCAGGGTTCGACCATTTCGACTCTCCAGCATGGTGAGCAACAGCTCAACAGCGACAACAATGAGCTGCAGCGTCTTCGCAAGGAGAACGCCGCCCTGCTGCACCGCTTGAAGCACCTGGAGACTCAGCACGACCAATGTGTGACGCACCTCCAGACGCAACTGCAACAGACCACTGAGGCTCATCGAGAAGCAGAGCGCCGGTTGAATACTCAGCTGCAGAGGCTGCGGAGCGAACAGCAAGCGGCCGTGGACAATGCCCGCAAGATGCGCGCTGTGTTGGCCCGCGTTTCGAACTGGGTCCTTCAGTTGCAACGAGTAGCGCGACAACCTCCTCCACTGTCGCGTGCAGCATCTCGCGAGCAAGATCTTGAGCTAAGTATGACACCACGAGACGTGTCAAGTGCCTCGCAAGCAGAGAGTGCCAGTCCATACTACGTCTTTCCGATCCCTCCTCCAGCGCCAGGACGATATCGAGCGCAGGGTGTCCCAAACAAAGGCTTCAGCCGTGCAGTATCCAGGAACCAGCGCGTGAGTGTTGTGTTGCCTGAGTTAGTCTATGGAGGCCCCGTCCTGGCTTCGACTGCAACGAATGACGAGTCTGAAGCTGCTCCGAGCAACAACACACCGACAACAAAGGGATCCGCGACTGGCCTTCTCGCCTACTGCGCGCAATTGGTCACGACTTCTCTGTCGGCGTCGCTGTCGGCGTCGCTGTCGTCCCCCTCTCCGAATTCCAAGGTGATGCCTGCGTGGATACTCGATCCCTTCTCGCCTGTCCGAGAACCTGTGTTCGACCAGGAGCTGGGCCAATGGTGTGGCGAGCGGTCCAAGGAGCGCAGGGAGATCAACGTGGCAGTGCCCAACCTCGCTCTGGGGTTGCTCTAGCTGCATCAACTACATCGCCTCTATCTCCACAAGTTTATACACACCTCACCATGAATATCAAAACGAGATCACCCGGAAGCTTGTTGATATGAAGTGTCGTTCTTATTGTAGCGTTCGGCTGTGGGGTTGGCGCTTCTGGGCTAGCATGACGTTCGAAAGATCGAACCTTTCTCAGAGTTGACTTGCCGCCTTACACTTGAAGTGGCAGTGCCATCGAAGTTGGCGCGACAGCGCTGGCCACCGCGTTCTGCTCGCGTTCGCGCTGAACTCTGGCCAAGTCTTGCTTCAGAGCTTCGTTCGAGGGATCCAACTCGACGCTCGCTGTGTAATCTTTCTCCGCTGCTCAAGAGGACAAACGGCGAAACGTGGCAGTCAAGTGCAACAAGGTTAGCTCCTTCGACTCATCGCTAGCACAACGACTCGGGACTGAACTTGCCTTGGTCGAAAGCGCGGATCGACACGTGGGCTGCACCGCGTCTCACGAGCGTTTTCACGACCCAAGCACGACGTTGAGCAGAGCCAGCGGCGGGGCCGACCGAGAAGAAGGCCAGTCCGTGATCTTGGCCCTGTTTGCTTCCGATGTCTTGCTGGAGCAATTCCAACGCCTGTGTGCAGTCTTGAATGCATTCCTTTGCGGCGTGGCGCATGAGGTGGCAAGCAGCTCGATTCGAGAGACACGCGATCGACAGCGGGTTCAGCGTCAAGGAGTCCGAGTACATCTGGATGGCTCGGTCCAACTCCTTGCCCTCCCGAAAGAGCTGGTCGCCGCTTCCTTTCAGCTCCTGCGCCTTTTCCATCGCCACGAGCTCCATAAAGTCGTCGTGAAGCTGTGGGTTCTGGTTATCCATGGAGTACGCGACCCCGTAGTCCGCCTTCGCTTGGCTGTACTGCCCTTCACGGCAGTATGCAGTCCCTCTTCGGACAAAGAGCTTGAGCTTGAGACGGTAGTGCTTCAGCACGCTCGCTCCACCGTCCGTGTCTCGAGTATCAGGCAAGTGCGAGAGCGCTTTGGAGCAGTCGGTGATGCATTCCTACGCATTGGTTTGCAAATAGCATCAGCAATTATGACAGGAACGATATGATATGCGCGGATAAATGGATAAAGGCGTGCTCATACCTTGAATTCCTCCAATTGCAGCAAGCAGGCTGCCCGATTCGACAGACACGTCGCGATGAGCTCCGTATTGTCGTTTGACGTCGCAGAGATGGCCTCAGTATACGCGTTGATGGCGCTGCGGAAGTCTTTGGCGTGGAAAAAATCGTCTCCTTTCGCCTTCAGCCACATCGCTGTCACGATTCGAGGACAGAGAAGCGTTAGGACGACACCATGCGGGGAAGACACACCGCGTGTTGGGTGTTTGACGTACGATCCGTTTCGCTGATGTCGTATCCGGACGTGCGGTTGAGGCCCTGGTGTTGGTTGATGTGTTTGCGGTTCTTCAGTAGCCAGTCCTCTTCCTCTGCGGCTTTGGATTCTCGGGATGGCGTGGGGAACACCCGAGGAGTAAAGTGGATCTCCGACTGCATGCTTTCTCGAGGCGGCGGGAGCTCAACCACCACTTCCTGAACAACGGGGGGGTCGTTTTCTTCTTCGATGGCTTCGCTTTTCGCTGCTTTCTTGAGGGGCTCGGTGTGCTCGACCTCTCGCAATTCCTCATGAGATTCTGGAGCTGACGGCGGCGGGGTCTGTTTCGTGTTGGCGATGTCAAAGCTTCCGTCGGCGGTCAACTCGATGATTTCTTCCTCTTCGAGTTGGTTGCTCGCCGTTCTGTTGTGGTGATCGTCCGAGTCGTGGAGCGTGGTCGCAAACGACACTTTTTTCTTGGCTTTCTTGCTGAGGGGCGGCTTCGACAAGCCTTTGTTTCCTGGTAAATGGCCGTCCTGATTGTTCAGTGCGAGGCCAGCCTGCTTGATCCCAGGATGCTGCTGGCTCAGCTTCTTGGCTTGTAGATCTCGGAAAGATTCGTACAAACTCCGCTAATCGTCCATATGTAACACAACAAGCACAACAAGTCAGTCGACTGTCTCGCCTTTCATATAGAGCGTTAATGCAACAGGCAGGAGGTGTGGGACGGCGTACCTCCTCGCGTTCCTTCTCCTCCGCCTTGAGATCCGTCAAGATCTGGCGATTGGCATCATCAACTGCCATTTGGGCACGTAGCGTTTGCTTCTCCTCCTGGTGCTTTCGCTCCTTCCGCTTGGCACTGAGCGCAGTCTCACTCTCTCTTTTGCGATCCATCGACGCATCGCGTCGCTCCCGCAGCGCCTTCTTCGTGTCTTGGCACTCCAGTTGCTTCCAGAGTCGGCTGGATTGCTGCGCTCACACCACAGCGCGTCAGTTCTTTCAGATTCGTCCAGACAAGTGAAAGTCCCGAGCTGTCTTGTACCTTTTGCAAGGAGATGCGAAGCAAATTGGACGCTGGGTTGCTCTTCACGACCGCAGACGCGTCGTCCACGGCGTCCTGCAGATCCAGCAGCAGCACGTACGGCGCGGCGTTCACCTTGACCACCAGGTCGCTCACTACGGTTGAATATCATTGGATGGTCGTGTCAGACGTGAGATTAGTTAGGCTTGGAATGCGCCAGGTTTACTTGCATAAAGCCTCAATTCTTACCGTAAATGTCGATGTTTCGCAGGGCGGTCCCGGGCAGATGCAGCTCCAGCACGATGCTGGAGGCATCTTCCTCCCACGTGAACCTCGGCGCCAGCGGCATCTCGCGTCTTCTCCTGGCGTGTTGGTCTTCTTGGCTCTCTTCGATTGCGACCTTTCCGGATCAAGATATGATATGCCCTTTCAAGATTGGGCGAGGATGGAGCTGTTTTCGACCAATGGCAAGCCGGATCTAAGTATTGTTTGCGGGTTATTGACGAATCACAGTCGTGGTGAAGGAAATGCTGCCCAAATGACTCGATGCATTAGGCCATCGCTCTCAATGCTCCACTTCGAAGACTTCCGTAGTTGCTGGGTAAGAACGACGACGGCCACGGATCCCTCAAGGTGGTCAAGGGTCAGACGCGGAGCAGCGGCGACGAAGAGTTGATCAATCGATTGCTTGGCTTGCCGTGACGCAATGATTACTCATGCACTGGCGAGCGGAGCCCCGAAGTAATCAGGGCAATGCAACGACGTCAATGTCGGTGGTTACAGACCAGACCGGGTGTAAGGAACCCTCCATGGAGGAAGCGCGCGGTGTCGGGACCAAACTGGATGCTAGAAACTGCTTTGCAGCGGTCTCGTCCTGATTACTCGGTTCCCCATTGTGAAATTAATGCGTCATCAGCATCTCGTGAAGGTGTCATGCGTGGTCTGGGTATCTATCCACCCACCCACCCAATGCAGGCCAAAACGGATGGTTTGAAGCGCCACGCGCAATAGTTGCGAGCTTTCCATGCCGCGTGCCTTGAAACTGCTCCGCACGTGTCCTTGTTATACGAGCGCGCCAAAGAAAGGATGTCCGGGCACATGGATACCAGGATGCAGAAGGTGGGACCATCACGCAATTGTTCACGCTGCACTTCGTGTTCATGCAAGGGTTGAGCCCAATCAGGCGGTCTCCAAAGTGGCCGGATGCAACGCCGATGGCGCGCTCCTCTTTAATGTGCCAGGATACATGTAGCACATGTGCAGCTAGCGTGTGGCAAAGGTCGACAAACAGACGTGGGATGAATCCACGGCGACACGCCGCCAGTCGCTCCATTCTCGCTGTTGGGGTATCCGTTGGCAGCGCTCACTGCATGCGTGTGTGCAGCCAGCAAGCGCGAGCGAATCGCTTGCAGCGAGCGCCGCGTTCGAGTGTCTTCAACGACAAAGAGAGTGCCGCTTCGAAAGAAACTGGTGTCATCGAAGAAGTGCACATCCCGCGTTGCCCCTTTTCTGTCGTGAGTGTCACGGACAGTGTCGGCCAGGTTGTCCCCAAAAGGTCTAAAGGTGATGCCATTAATATTTTGTATGGGAGGGCGGAGTTCGTCCCGCCTCAATAGTACCATACGTTGGGATTTTCGATGAATGGTTGATGGATCCGCGCTGCGACATGACTGGCTGAGAGGTGACGTCGCCTGAAGGCCTCACGATGACAAGTGCAGCAGCGAAATGACAAAACATGGTGCTCCGGATATGCGCTGCTGCTCACCCAATAATAAAAACGACCCTCTTCGGCGTGTTTCACTTCTGACAGTACCCGAATCGGGAAACCAATCTCGTTCTTCACTCAAATACCAAACTAACCACCGTGTTTCAACAATCCCGACAGTAGAATGTATCCGCGCCTGTGCTCAGAGCCGATCCAAGGCGACGCTCGCCTGGCCCTCGACTGCCTTGGCCCAGCTTCTTGCCCGGCTGCCGATCTGTTGATGAAACACAGCCAGCGCCAGCTCTCCGGGTCTCCTCTCGGCTGACAGGTATCCAGCACTCGAAATACTGCGCGCCACCTGGTCGCAAAGAGCGCGTGGTTTGCTGCGCATGGTGGTGCGGGCAGCGTGTGAGGACTGATGCTCTGCTGCGCTGCATACTCTTGAACCGCCATAACGCAATTACCCGCGCACTACACAGGCGTCTGCAGACCCGACCAACATGGTTCGCCGCAGTCTCACGTTGCTGCTGAGTCTAAGCGCGGTCTTCCTGGCTGCTGCCATCGTGCAGGCCGAAGAGGAAGCTGCCCAAGTGTACCTTGACCCGGATGACGGTTTGACGGTTATGGAGATCGTGGCAGCGCGTGGCTACGCTGTGGAAGAGCACAAGGTCACCACGTCGGACGACTACATCCTCACCATGTACCGCTTGCCCAAGACGTACGCGGAAAGCAAGGCCAACGCCACGGCCGCAGCCAACAAGCCGGCGGTGTACCTCATCCACGGCCTGCTGGACAGCAGCTTCACGTTCGTGTGCAACTTCCGCAACCAGAGCTTGGCGTTCCTGCTGGCTGACGCCGGCTACGACGTCTGGCTCGGCAACAACCGCGGCACGACGTGGTCCAACGAACACGTGACGTACACCACCGACGACGACGAGTATTGGGCCTTCTCGTGGCAGGAGATGGCGCTGTACGACATGCCCGCCATGATCAACTACGTGCTGGACACGTCAGGTCGCTCCACGCTGAGCTACGTGGGCCACTCCGAGGGGACCATGCAAGCGTTCGCCGGCTTCTCCGTCAACCAGGAGCTCGCGCAGCGTGTCTCGTACTTTGGTGCGCTTGCTCCCGTCGCGTACTTGGGCGGTGTGACCTCGCCCATCTTCAAACTCATGGCAGAGTCGTATCTTGACGTACTGTTCACGATTCTGGGCGTGGACGCGTTCTTCCAGACCAATTGGCTGATCCAGGACATCATCGCCAAGTACGCGTGTGCCTTCGTGGACGAAGCCTGTGATTCGATCATCAATGCGCTCACGGGTCCATCAGACAACGTGAACTCCACGCGGCTTCAGGTATACATTTCTCAGACGCCTGCAGGCACGTCGGTGAAGAACATGGCGCACTTTGCACAAGGTATTCGCGACGACACCTTCCGCCGCTACGACTACGGCTGTAGCTGCCTGCAGGTCCTGGGCATCAGTCTCTGCTCGACGCTCATCTGCAAGAACAAGGCCGTGTACGGCGCGTTCGAGCCGCCGGCCTTCGACCTCTCGGCCATGACGTACCCGCGCGTGGGCTTCTACACGGGCAGCGACGACTGGCTGGCCACCAGCACCGACGTGGACAAGCTGCGCTCGGGACTTCCCGACGGCACCATCCTCACCGACCAAAGCGTCGAGTACAACCACCTGGACTTCACGTGGGGCTACAATGCCCACGAGCTCGTGTACCCTGACCTGCTGGTTCAGATCAAGAAGTACGTCGATGTCGGGTACTAATGAGTGCGCTCGAGACGTGGGGTGCAATAGTGGAGCGAGCCACAGCAGCTTCTGCACTTCTGAGCCATCCTATGGTGTGCATTGCTGTGCTTAAGCTTTGTGAAGGTTGACTAAAGTTGCCGCCTTCTGCTTCGAATGTCAACGTATGTTAATCAACGCGCTTGTTGGTATATCATGGTGCCGCTTGCTTGGGAAGTGCAAATCATCCTCCAGTTGGGTCTATCCACGTTACTGGACGTGAGCGCACGTGTTTGACAGGGTCCGCTTCTACTCAAGAGCTCGCATGAGAATGAGATTGCAACCGGTGCACATGGCAGCGCGGCATGGAACGACTGCCAGAGCCCACACCTCGACGTTCAACCGGGATTGGATGCTTGAAGAAGCGCTGTGGACTTCACTTCTAGGACCAGAATGCTTCTCTGAATGTGCCATCATTGATGGCCATCAGTCCAGGTGTACCCATACCATCGAGCGGGAAAGCTGTGCGCCAACCGTGCAACCTCCAGCGAAATTGCAGCCGAGTTGAAGTTTTCGTGTTTAGTCTGGCGACTGGGTCAGGATGGGCCATATCATTGATGACATCCATTTGATGGCTGCCGGAAGCCGCGCATCGAGAAGACTTGACGGCCCATCGCTGCAGGATAAGATACCACAGCGAGCCATCCTTGAAGATCCAGAGTCCGCCGACAGCTGGATTGGTTTCCCGACCAGTCCAACGGCGCAGAAGAAACCACCGGAGCAGTAGCGCGAATGCATGGGTAACGTGGAACTGCTACATGTGCAATCCCGAGCGTTTGAAGAATCTCGCGATGCTGATTCTCAAGAGACCGGCTGTGGGGTGCCCTGCGGTGGCGTCTCGATGGAGAATGCGTGGATGCAAACGACACAGAAAATCGGTTCTGGTAGGTGCGAATGAAATGGCGAAGAACAGTAGAGCTAGCAAATATCATCTCGGTATGACACACGCAGAGGCTCTTCCGACGCCTTGCCTCGGCTCACCACGCCAAGCACCGGCCAGATGTGCGTGGCCTTTACGTCGATGAAGGCCGACACCTTCCTTATGCGCCAGTGAGTTCGCAGTCACAACCCGAATTCGTTTAACTTTGTGAAAAGATAGTAAAAATTGTAGTCGAAGTATTACTCTGCCTGATGGACGTCGGTTCACGCATCAACTTCAACTTGACCAGGTTGCCTTCTTTTACTTGATTGTTAGGCCTTGCGTTCCACGAAAGCACTACATGTAGCAGTTTCCTCGTGCCGCCTCTGACTCTTGGAGTGAATGGAGTGCTTTCAGCTCGAACTCCTTCCAGCCCAGACTGGAGCTACCAAGGGCAACGAAGTACACGCGCCAGCGCGCTACCATGAAGCTCGGATGTCGTCCCACTACTGTCACCTGCTGTCACTAGAGATGGCCCAGCCCACGGAAATTTGAAGTTCATGTTCGTGTCCATGGGAATGTCGCGTTGGTGTTGTGGCGCTCGACATACTACATGGAGTACATGGAGTGCAACGCAGCGACCGGCCTGCGTCATCCGAACCGGTTGAATTTCGGTGTCTCCGCAGCGAAAACGAAGGAAATCACGCCTACTGGGTGGAACGGAGAGGAGTCGATCTCGTGTTGGAACTCTTTCTGTTCGGCGCAAGGTGCAGCGTGCAATGCAGTGGTGAAACTGGGCTGTACCTGCACACCGAGATGACCTGCGGCAGCTCCATGCACTGGTAGCTCCAACGCGGATGGACTCGCTTGCACTTCGACGCGAAATAGAAATGCATGTATACGGGCAAACTCCAAGCTCCTCGCCCAGGATCGGGAAGATACTTCAATGTGCAGCCTTTTGGAGATTTGACTAATACACGGCGCATCAATCGCATTTGATAGAGGAGCAACGGCCGAATTTTACGTGCATCCGGTGATCACGTCTTGAAGTTGGGCGACACGCCCGATGCCTTGGCTCGGAGGTGACAGCTCTGGGTAGCTATCCCCTCTTTGTCAGCTACTCGTAGGTGGATCTCCACCTCACACAAACTCTCCAGCAGCTCGAATTTGCTTTTCATTCTCGGATTTGCGTTCGTCCGCTCAAGTCCAAGCCCAGCACCTTCTCCACCGCGAAACCCACGCTCCGCATTGAGGCAACAATGGCGTTAATGCGCTTCAAGACACTCTTCTGTGTGCTGCTCAGTCTGACGACGCTCCTTTGCTTCGCGCCAGCAGTTCAAGCCGAAGAGGAGGTTGCCGTGGACTCGGACGCCGGACTGAACGCCACGCAGATCATCCAGGTGCGAGGTTACGCCGTTGAGACCCACAAGGTCACGACCGCTGATCGCTATGTGCTCACCATGCACCGCCTCCCCAAGAGCTACGCTGAAACCCAATCGGGTGCCGCCGCTGCAGCCAACAAACCGGTGGTCTACATGCAACACGGTCTGCTGGACAGCTCGTACACTTGGGTGCTTAACTACCGCAACCAGAGCTTGGCGTTCATCCTCGCAGACCTCGGCTACGACGTCTGGCTCGGGAATAACCGTGGCAATACCTGGTCCAAGGAGCATCTGGACTACACCACGGACGACGACGCGTTCTGGGACTTCACATGGGAAGACATGGGCAATTACGATCTGCCCGCCATGATCAACTACGCGTTGAGCGTCTCTGGGCGGTCGATGCTGAGCTACATTGGCCACTCGGAGGGCACCACGCAGGCATTCGTGGGCTTCTCAAACAACCAGGAACTGGCTCGGTCGGTGTCGTACTTTGGCGCGTTCACACCCGTGGCCTGGACGGGCGCTGCCACCTCGCCGATCCTCGTGACAATGGCGAAAACGTACTTGGACACGTGGTTCCAGGTCTTCGGTGTGAATGAGTTTAGCCCCAACAACGCCGTTCTGGAGGGCATTCTCGGCAAATATGCCTGCGCTTGGGTGGATGTGGTCTGCGATGGGTTCATCGACCTCATTGGCGGTCCTTCAGACAACATCAACGCCTCCCGCGTGCACGTGTACATCACCCAGACTCCTGCAGGCAGCTCCGTTAAGAACATGGCTCATTATGCCCAGGGAATCCGCGACGACACCTTCGCGTCCTACGATTACGGCTGCAGTTGCCTCCGTATCCTGGGCATCGGTCTGTGCTCCAGTTTGATCTGCGAGAACAAGGCCAAGTACGGCAGCTTCGACCCGCCAGCTTTCCCTATCGGCGACATGGTGTACCCGCGCACCGGCTTCTACAATGGCGCGCAGGACACTCTTGCCACCACGACCGACATCAACAAGCTGCGAGCTGGACTGCCCGATGGCACCATCGTGTACGACAAGACAGTCCAATTCGGCCACATCGACTTCACGTGGGGATACGATGCCTACGAATACGTCTACGGCGGCCTCATCGAACAGATCCAGCTGTACGAAGGCAAAAGCTACTGAGTGGACCCAGTCAGAGTTCCGTTTTAAAGCGGCGCTGGCAGTGAGTAAGACTCGTAGCAGTGTGTGTGTATCGGAGTCGTATTTCGTTACTACTGTAGTAGTACTTGGGTCGGCTAAACTTAACGTCTGCGTTGTTCTTCGCCTCCGTGTCTAGTAGCCCACTCCTTCGTACTTGACGATCTGCGCCAGTAGGTCTTGATACACTTTCTCGTTGGCGTTGTACGCCCATGTGAAGTCCAAGTGGCTGAAATCGTCGACCTCCTTCTCGTACACGACTGTGCCCGACGGGAGACCCGACCGTAGCTGCTGGATGTCTGTGGCAGTAGCAAACGTATCTTCACCGCCCATGAAGAAGCCCGTTCGAGGGTACACCATCTTGCCGATGGAGAACGCTGGCGGGTCGAAGCTGCCGTACTTGACCTTGTTCTCGCAGATCAAAGAGGAGCACAAGCCGATGCCTAGCAGCCGCACACAGCTGCAGCCGTAGTCGTAGGAGGCGAAGGTGTCGTCGCGAATGCCCTGCGCATAGTGGCCCATGTTTTTCACCGAGGTACCGGCAGGGGTTTGCGAGATATAGACCGCCACTCTCGAGGTGTTGAGGCTCACGGACTCCCCCGCGATCAGCGAGATCACGTTGCCACAGAGTCCGTCAGCCAGAGTGCACGCATACGCGGCCAGAAACTCCTGGATGAGGGGGCTTTGAGACAGGAATTCCACTTGCCCGAAGGTCTCGAACCACTTGTCGAGATACACATCCGCCAACGCCACGAAAATCTCGGCGGTCGAGTGGCCAGTCCAAGCAACAGGCGCCAAGGCTCCGAAGTACGAGACTGTTCGTGCCAGCTCCTGGTTCTTGGAGAAGCCAACCCAGGCCTGGGTCGTGCCTTCGGAGTGGCCAACGTAGCTCAGAGTCGACCGGCCGGTGGCGTCCAATACGAAGTTGATCATCGCCGGCAGATCGTACAGCCCCATGTCTTCCCACGAGAAATCCCAGTACTCCTCATCGTCAGTCGTGTAATCCAGATGCTCGTTGGACCACGTGTTGCCGCGGTTGTTGCCGAGCCAGACGTCGTACCCAGCGTCAGCCAACACGTAGGCCAGACTCTGGTTGCGGAAGTTGCAGACGAACGTGAAGCTGCTATCGAGCAGACCGTGCTGAAGATGCACGGCGGGTTTGTTGGCAGCAGCGGCGGCGCCAGATTGGCTTTCAGCGTACGACTTGGGGATCCGGTACATGGTGAGCACGTAGCGGTCCGCAGTTGTGATCTTGTGCGTCTCCACCTCGTAACCTCTCGCCTGGATCATCTCCACGACAGTCTTGCCCACATCTGGATCCACGGTGACTTCCTGGATTTCTTCGAAGGCTTGGATGGACACGACGTTCAAAAGCAGTGCGAGACTCAAGAGGATGGATGCCACCCGATGAAAACGCACTCGGAGCATGATCAGCTTCGTTGAGTTCGGCTTCGAGGGAGTGGAAAGCTGTGCGAGGTCGACTGTAGATTGCAAAGTGATGGTAGATGGCGGCGAGGTTTCTCGAGACAATGCTGGGCAGCGGACAAGCGCCGGCAACGAGAGCTGAGCAGGAGGTGGCATAACGAGGAAGAAACTCCCTGCCTTATCTATGCCCACTTGATCAGAGGCGGGACCCAGCGGCGCAGGGCCATCACATTCGAGAAGAGCGCCTCGATGACATCGATCCCACGGTGTCTGCGCCAACGGCCCAAGTTGCAGCTGAGCTGCAATTTCAATAACGTGCAGCAGCACCTCGCTGCTGCATCAGCCCATCCACGCTCTATCACACAATCGTGCTGCAATCCAGTGTTCGAGCGGAAACGAGGCGAAAAGCCGCCGTGAAGACCGTGGGACTCCCCATTGCGGCCGTGTCATCCTGAAGACAGTCGAAGACGGGCTGTCACAATTGCAAAAGCGTCAGATGGTTCGGAACCAGGCGCATACATGAACCAACACGCCTTACTGTCTGGTCCGGTCGGTTGGCGGAGGTGGACACGGCACTTCCTCTCGCTGGCATTTGCGAACTTCAAATTGCTTCCCGGTCCTTGGTTGGGAAAGTAGCTCTCAATGCTCCAACAGAGGTGGTATGCTAAATTGTGCAGTCATGCTAGCACCCACAGTGTGAAACTCAGAAGATCGCCTTATGCTTTATGATGCGTAAGATTGTATCAATTTCGAGGCAGGGTGCCAGGTTGGCAGCAGTCGACGCATCTTCGCCAGTCGACTCGAGTCCATCGACACCTGTCACTTCACTGGAATACCGTGAGTTGAGAAGATCGGAAGCTGGACGGTGCTGTAGCGCAGACTTTCCCTCGTCCAATGCGGTCTGCATTTGAGGCCGCGTCGAACAAAAAAATACCAATGAACCTTGCAATTTGAGCACACTGTTCAAAAGAGGACTGTCTCTTCATTTTGAGCCCCTCGAAAACACAAAATGGTGGAGGTATGGCCTCAAAAGTTTTTGGGCTCCTAGGGGTAAAATCGCCTCGCGAATCCAACGCTCCCAACTCTAGAATCGGGCTCCTTCCTTTTCACAACGGCACCTTTTGGTCGGTATTTTTGGTCAAGTTGTGAGAAAAGGTCACTAAGTCAGCTCGATTTGTTGCTCCCAAAGTTCAGCTCGATAACGCATTTTGTCTGACGCGGTCTCAAATTTTAGTCAAATTTTACATTTGTCACAAATTTTGTGCGTTCCTGTGTCTATGTTGCGAGCATTTACACGCTGATCTGCCAGGTTTGACGTCATTCCTGATGCCCCTCGACCTCAGCATTGACTTCAGTGTCAATCTTCTTGGCCGCATTGACGTCATTCCTGCTGCATGGTCAACCATCAGTTCTGATGAGTCGTTCACGAGGTACGGCAGCATAGACCAAGAAGCGGTGAGCATGTGACGCCCGCCCCAACAGTTTGCGTGTGCTTGAGGGTATACGAAGCAGCGCTTTGCCACAAAGCTTTTGTGGCCTACCGGTGGCTGTATACTCATCAATCAACGGCCGGTATTACATGTATGACAACTGCGGGATTGCAGCAGTCACAGATTCTGTGAATCGCATTGGAGCTAACATTTGAAAGGCCGTGGAGATAACGCAACCGGTACGGTATTATTTCACTCAAAGTGTCAGTCGCTTTGCGATGCGTAGAGCGAGAGGATGTCGAGGTTTTGCAGTCATATCTCCTGTCACAGAAACAATGACAGCATTTCAACCGCAGAGGCATTTCATGCATTGCTGGTACCGCGACTGTTGCCGGTACAGGTTTCACAAATACCGGTATCGGCTACCGGAAACCAAGCCAACGGTGATCCAACTTCAACATACGGTACTTCAGCTTCCGACATCAGACTTGTTTGGTACCTGTATTATGTGCAGCTTGTACGGCGTGGTCGTGCGGGTACTCAATCGATTGTGTGTGCGCGGCGGGAGGGTTCTCGGGGTTACCCCCCCCCTCCTGAGTCCAATGCGCTTATCCGTTTAGCCCAGTTCCGCGATTTCCATAGCAATGAGATATGGTGGCGACGGGGCGCTTACGTTAGTGATAGATGTGTGCAAGACAAGGCAATGTGCCAATAACGCCATTATTTATTGGCTCGACCCACAACTTGCAATCAATCTGGCACTGAATTCTGCGGATCCCTGATAGGAACTTGCTGCATGAGGTCACCCACGCACCCTCACGACCTTCCCATCCGTTTCACAGCTAACTTTACAGCATAGTGTGGTTTCGACAGGATGAGAACAAGCTGCAATTTAGAAGCGATACTTGTTGGCACCGTTATAGCAGAGAGATGTGTGTCAAAACGTCCAACGACCGCCAGTTCCTCAGCACTGCAAGGTCGATACTTGAACCCCTGAGCAGTTCTTGTGGGATGCGTGACCCAAACATGGCAGCAACTTGCTTTTGGTCTCCCAGCCCAGAGGTCGGCAAACGCTGGTCTCGCCCAGCACCAGCGTAGGTGCAAATGGGTCACTGCTTAATATTTTAGGCTAAGAGCATATCCGTGTGGGTCTGGTGAGAAGAACATGGCAACGACCCCAACAATTGCCAATTTGCAGGTTGC
This sequence comes from Nothophytophthora sp. Chile5, assembly GCA_001712635.2. Lineage (NCBI taxonomy): Eukaryota > Oomycota > Peronosporomycetes > Peronosporales > Peronosporaceae > Nothophytophthora > Nothophytophthora sp. Chile5. The sequence continues at coordinate 71,454 of MBAC02005574.1, forward strand.
CGTTACCCAACGGTGCCAATCGACGAAAGCAATTAATTTTGTCGGTGACGGACAGTGCATCCCAATGGTCGAACCACCGTGGTCTCGAGCGTCTCGGCCATCACTATGCCTGCACTTCCTACACTTGAAGTGGCATCGTCGTTTACTGTCTCCGACGCGGAAGCGTCCGATCCGTTAGTTTCATCCGCGTCAGCTCCAGTGCTCCTTGAACTCGATGTGTCATCGTCCGTTGTCTCTGATACCAGCGCTTCGTTGCTGCCTGCGGTTTCACCAACAAAATCCATAGTGAAACCACCCCCCACGGACGCTGCCGCGGTACCCGCGTAACCCATTCCTTCGTACTCGGCTATCTGGGTTAGCAGGTCCTGGTACACCTTCTCGTTGGCATTGTACGCCCATGTGAAGTCCAGGTGACTGAATGCCTCAATCTCCAGCTCGTGAACTATCGTACCCGACGGAAGACCTGAGCGGATCTGCTCGATGTCTGTCGCCGTTGCAAAGGTATCTGCAGACCCGATGAAGAATCCAGTGCGAGGGTACACCATGTTCTCAATCGGGAACGCTGGTGGGTCGAAGCTGCCGTACTTCTCCTTGTTCTCACAGATAGACATGGCACACAGTCCAAGACCCAGGATCTTCAGACAGCTGCAGCCATAGTCGTACGAGGCAAATGTATCATCTCGAATCCCCTGCGCATAGTGCCCCATGTTCTTCACCGAAGTACCTGCTGGGGTCTGTGAAATGTACACGGCTACCCGCGTCGTGTTCAAGTTGTTGGAGGCGCCAGCGATCAGCGAAATGGCGGTCCCGCATAGTTCATCTGCTAAAGTGCACGCATATCCACCCAGTAATTCCTGGACCACCTCGTTCTGGGAGGAGAATTCGGCTATTCCCAACGTTTCGAACCACTTCTCGAGGTACGTGTTGGCCATTGCGACGAAAACTTGCGCCGTCGTGTGGCCAGTCCAGGCAACCGGAGCCAAGGCCCCGAAGAACGATACTTTCTGGGCGATCTCCTGGTTCGCTGAAAACCCCGCAAACGCCTGCGTTGTTCCTTCGGAGTGGCCTATGTAGCTCAATGTAGTTCGACCCGTCTTGTTGAGCGCGTACTGGATCTGCGCTGGTAGGTCGTACAGCCCCATGTCTTCCCAACTGAAGTCCCAGTACTCGTCGTCATCTGTCGTGTAGTCCAAATGGTGGTTGGACCACGTGTTGCCTCGATTGTTGCCTAACCAGACGTCGTATCCTGCGTCGGCCAACACGAAGGCCAGACTTTGGTTCCGGAAGTTGCAGACGAACGTGAAGCTGCTGTCGAGGAGGCCATGCTGGAGCAGAACGACAGGTTTGTTGGCGGCGGCTTCGGCACCTGCTTGGGTTTCCGCGTACGTCTTGGGGAGTCGGTACGTGGTGAGGACGTAGCGGTCCTCAGTGGTCACATTGTGCGCCTCGACCGCGTATCCGCGCGCCTCGACGATCTCCATGACGTTCTTGCCCACATCTGGGTCCACATCGACTTCCTCTGCGGCTTTAGTGGCCAGGACGAACGTGGTGCTCGAGAGCAGCAGAAGGCACAACAGGGAGGACGCGAGAAGGTGACAGCACGCTGGCAGCATGGTCGATGCTTTGGCGTCGAGAAGGAAAGAACTCTGCGTCAACAGCGCAACCTTGTAGGCGAATCCGCCATGCTTCTCCCAATGCCACCGGATCGGCATTACCACATGCATCCTGCCGATCCTGCCTTGGATCAGCA